>JACXGM010039930.1:0-10450 GCA_016801145.1 Umbra pygmaea
GAGGTAGTCAATATTATATAGCATTTCCTATATAATAAGAGAAAAGGATGAGGTAGTCAATATTATATAGCATTTCCTATATAATAAGAGAAAAGGATGAGGTAGTCAATATTATATAGCATTTCCTATATAATAAGAGAAAAGGATGAGGTAGTCAATATTATATAGCATTTCCTATATAATAAGAGAAAAGGATGAGTTAGTCAATATTATATAGCATTTCCTATATAATAACAGAAAAGGATGAGTTATTCAATATAATATAGCATTTCCTATATATTAAGAGAGAAGTATGAGTTAGTCAATGTTATATCTACCTTCCATTACAATATCACCAATTTTTATGACATTTTGATGTCATTAAGCTCTTGACTCTAGAACATATATGTTCGAGCCCCAGCCTTCAGTGTAATCTGGGTAATGTAGTTGGATATCTTCCAATCATTGATAGGTGTTTCCATGCACTGTTCAGGTGTATTCATGTGATACTAACCCGTTAGAGCCTTACCAGTAAAGTGTCATATCTGCCGATAATAATAATGTATTGGTATCTGAAACGTATTCATCGATATAAAACCTCTTTTCACAAATGCTGCCGAAATTTTACGAAAGTGCATCTGTGTAAGACCCATGATTGGCATAGCGTTTTCAAATCTTTAAAATAATTATATGGAAAGAAGTTAAAGTAAGAATAATGGAGAGAGAGAAAGAGAGTGCATCATTTAAGTCCTGAACAGTGTTTCAGCAAATCTATACAGAAAACTTTATTTTCAAATTAAAGCAATAATAACAGAAAATTGTCAGATATCGAGGTTTGTCACAAAAAATGAATCTGACAAGGTTTCAGATACAAAGCTCCCATATGTTTCGGACTCTCTAACACATTAAAGACAAACACGGTAGCCAGACCTGGGAAACAGGTGCCCCTCCCATGGGAGCTGTGGTGGAGGCTGCTGCAGTGTTCAGTGTTACATTGGGCCGAACAGCACCAGGTTTGTTCAGGGTCTGACCCCCGGTGATCACTGTCTGGGCCTTCTGGGGGGGGTTCATTTTCACTGCCATGGACGCACCCGTCGGAGCCACTGTTAAGGCCTTCTGGAGAGAATAACAGACAATTAAACAACAGACATTGTAATTATGACTACAGCACTTACACTGCTGTGGTGGAGATAACACCTCTGTTAAACAGACGAAAACAGTTATACTACAACACAAAGTGAACAGACAGTAGTGTTGTAGTAATGTAGCTGTCATTGTTCAAATGTGAAAAGGAGACTAAAGGCAATAAGTCTCCGAAACAAGCAGGAACTGAAGATGGCTGCAGTACAGACCTGGCAGAGCATCACCAAGGAAGTTACCCAGTGTCTGGTGATGTTGATGCATCACAGACTTTATGCAGTCATTGCATGCAACCAAATATTAACAATTATTACTTTATTCTACATTATGTTAAACTGTCAAATGTCAAAAGTGCCCAAAAATAGGGGGAACATGTAGAAAAGGGACTGTCATTTCTGAACCGTCATTTTCATCCGATATGCATGAATGTGCCCTTGATTTAAAGCTGACAGTCTGAAATTCAACGTCATTGTATCCAAATTATAACTATAACATAACTATTACTACAACACTACATAAAATGAAGGGACAAAACTATTACTACAACACTACATTAAGTGAAGGGACAAAACTATTACTACAACACTACATAAAGTGAAGGGACAAAACTATTACTACAACACTACATAAAGTGAAGGGACATAACTATTACTACACTACATAAAGTGAAGGGACATAACTATTACTACAACACTACATAAAATGAAGGGACAAAACTATTACTACAACACTACATTAAGTGAAGGGACAAAACTATTACTACAACACTACATAAAGTGAAGGGACAAAACTATTACTACGATACCACACAAAAGTGATGGGACAAAACTATTACTACAACACCTCATAAAAGTGAAGGGACACAATTACTACAACACCACAAAGTGAAGAGACAAAACTATTACTACAACACTACATAAAGTGAAGGGAGAAAACTATTACTACGATACCACATAAAAGTGAAGGGACAAAACTATTACTACAACACCTCATAAAAGTGAAGGGACACAATTACTACAACACCACAAAGTGAAGAGACAAAACTATTACTACAACACCACATAAAGTGAAGGAATCTAACTATAAAGTGTATGGACATCCTTTAACTATTACTACAACACCAGAGTAGGTGAACAGACTAAAAGAGCTATAACTACAACACACAAAGTGAATGAACAGTCAGAAACCTCAGATCTGGGGGACATGTATTGTTCACCTGTATAGCAGGACTGCTAGGAGAAGGGGAGTGCACCATCCTGGTCTGGACAGGAGATGCCAGACGGACAGCCTGGGACGTACCAGGGACCTTCAGAGAACAAAGGGAGCAAAGGGTCAGGGGTGCCTTGGATAAAGGTCATGACGGCCTTTTTTTTAATTTTCCTCCCTTGCGCATTCCCACTAACTCTCCCTTGGCAGCAGCTCCGCAACTCCTTGGACAGATCTGTGGGATGGCGAGGGGCGCTCACATGGTTCAACCAACCACATGTCACCCAACCGCCGATTCCAACACGGAAGCATTATGTCAGATCATGCACAGGATGATTACGTAGTCAGGCTCGAACCATTGACTATCATGAAATAGACTTTTGTGCAATGCAAGGACTTAGCCCACTATGCCACGCGGACCCCCCTCCGACAACAGTTCATGGTAACAGCAAGTGTGCCTTTTAAACTGAAATGTTTAATTACAACTCCTTTCTACCAGTGCAATCTGTAATAGTAAAATCATATTTCATAATTATTCTTTTTATATATTAAAACAAAGGTCAAGTTAGCTTTCAGTATTGCTAAAAAATAAAATCTGCATGTTAAAGCTGACAGTCTAAACTTCAACGTCATTGTATCCAAATTATAGCTATAACATAACTATTACTGCAACACCACAAAATGAAAGGACAAAACTATTACTACAACACTACATAAAGTGAAGGGACAAAACTCTGTAATAGCAAAAAAAACTCATTATAAAAATCTGTAATAATAAAATCATATTTCATAATTAAATAATTTTTTTATATATTCAAACAAAGGTCAAGTTAGCTTTCAGTATCGCTAAAAAATAAAATCTGCATGTTGAAGATTTTACCTGCGTTCTAATTGAATAAAGGAACATGGGTGGACTCAGCGCTCTACACTGCAGGAAACAGGCCCAAAGTATGCAGTGTGAAAATTGTATTTATAAATAACAATTTACAACAATTTACAATAAGAAAATCTGAAGGATATTGTATTGATTAAAACCCTGATTAGATCTTTTTTATACTGCCTCTGCTGAACTGCGGCTATTGAGGGCTGTCTGATTCAGTACACTACCTCATATACTGTATATAGCTTATATTTTGCTGTTGTTGGTATTTATCAGAACTTATAGAACTTAACAGAATATTTTTTTCCAGTCTTGTTCAAAGTTATATGTATGAAGCTATTAAGTCTATTAATCCTGGAAGCTTAAAAAAAATTGTGTTTTTGTTCAAATGACTAAGTTTCATAACTGAAGTTTGTATTTTTATACATTTTATTTATCAGAACTTTTATATATTTTGATGTTCCTCTGTTCTGTGACAATAAAACAAACATATTTATTTTTAAACTGCATTATCTAATTATTTTAGTGAGGACTCATAAATAACTACAAAGAACTAATGTTAGGGAAATCTGTTTATTTTTTGTTACTCGTTTCTGGATTTTTTTTTATATACTGTATATCGGCCAATATATATCGGATTATCGGATTTTAAACCGCCAAATATTTGTATCGGTATCGGACTTAAAAATCCTTTATCGGTCAGGCTCTAGTAGTGATTGTTATCAATCGACAGTGTGGCTTAAAAATCAGCGTTCGAATAAATGCAAGCGCTGGACACTGTCATATTTGATTGACTAATTAGGGTTAATTTTGTTCCAATTTCATCACAATTATCCATAATGTCAGTTTATAGTTGATATTCATAATCGAACTGGGGATCGGAAATTGATTGTTGAATGTTGGTAATGCCTTTATATGCATTCTGCGCATTATTGAGCGCTTCAGTGGATTTATGACGTTCACTCACTCACTCGCATTTTGTTCAAAGTTTAACACATTCCTGCACAGCTCAAAATACAGATTCACAACTTACTTTTAAAACTCATATTCAACAAAAATGCTGCATTATGCATTACAGTGAATACTTTAGTTCTCTCATTCAATCCTGTATTTGTGATCTTCTAATAATCTGCCAATTGGAAAATGTGGGATTAGTAATAATAGATAAAGAAGGCAAATGTCCGCAAATCAATAACGATCCTGTGTGGTTTTATTATAAAACGCAGACAGACAACTTTGGATCCAACAATGATCTTTGACCTGACACTTCATTAGCAGATTCAACAATGTCCCGTAGATTTAAATCCAATGCAAAGCAATCACCCTGCCTGTGTCTTTTCTGACCGCTGAATCAGCTAATTGATCACTTCAGTATTTCCCATTGAGAGACATGAGAATGATGTGTTTCAATAATTCTTTCCTCCACACATGCAACATGCACAATAAAAAGTTAGAACTTTCCAATTTAAATGGAATCTCAGGGATAGCCGCGTTTTCAGAATGGAGGACAATTTTTTTCTGTGTTTTCATTTGTTTTTCTGCGTAAAACATCTGAATCCTGTGTTAAGTCGACCACTGTAAATTGCTCCCATACAATGTTAATACTGGTATGGAAGCAAAAATACAATATATAAACACATAATACACAGCATATACAGCAGATATTACAGGTGGGGACAGAGCCGGAGAGTGATACTGGAAAATTCAGGATATGTACCAGTTCAGACTGTTGTGCTTTTACTTCTTAACGGTGCAATACCACTGGCAAAATGAGACAGATGTAAGCCTACGACAACAAAATGTACACAAACATTCCAGTACTTCATTCAGCCACAACTGACACATTTACCAAGACCTGTGTGCGGACCACAGCGTCCTTTACCATCATGCAGAACATCAACTCATAGAATACTCTTCACCTGAGATGATGTGATTTTATAACAATCCCACAAACAGTGTGCCTGTTTTGCTCACACAGATTATGCTTAGTCCTAGAACAAAATAAATCATTTGAAAAAAATCACATAAACGGAGATCTCCATGGAGCTTGCTTTCTATTTCGTCCAGGACTAAGCTTAAATGATGTCAGTGAAACCAGTAAAGAGGATTGATGTGGTGAGCACTGAGCACTACGTGGCAGACTGGACCCCCCACATCCATACCTGGCTGGGAGTGCTGACTCTGATTGTGGTTCCTGTGGTAGGGATGGTCAGTCGGGGCGAGATGTTGGAGACAGCTGCCTGGCCTTGTTGGTTCTTGGCTTGTGCCTGGGCAAGAACCTGTTGTGGAACCATCACCAGCTGACCTGTGTCAGTACGCACCAGCACCATACCTGGGGAGGACACAGCCAAGTCACATGCCCACATTATGCAAATACTTAGGCCTAGTTTAGTTTCTCTTTACAATAGTAGCTCTATATAGATTTCTTTGCCAATTACAGGTAAAAGCTTTGATCATGTTTGTCAAATTAGTGAAGAGATAAATAAATAGATCTGCTGATATAAACACATTTTACACATAGGGTTAAAACACACATTTGTGAAAAGCACCAATGGCTACTGACTATATGAAGATCCTTCATTTATTAAATAATGGCTAAAACACTTTTACACTCACAATAGAATATGAGTCAGAATGTTTTTCAGGAAAGTTCAGATCAAAGCTCAATTTTACCTGTTAAATAATAAAATTATACCTAATTGATCAAAGACTATAACCAGCAGGGTCTCTTACCAGGTTGTATGGTAAATCTAAAACTAGCAGGGTCACTTACCAGGTGGTATGGTGAATCCAGGCGGTAACTGAATGGTTGTCTGCTGAGGGGGTCTGACGGCCAGCTGTGGTGCCACAGTCCGCGTGGGGCTCGCTACCAGCCCAGGTCTCTGCTGCTGTACGGAGGTGGCCATCATGGGTGCACCAGAGGGCCTGACGACGGTCACTGTGGGCTGACCAACTCCATTAACTGCTGGTTTCACCCCTGTGGTGAGAGTGGGACTCACCGCACTCTGTGACTGGCTTATCGGTGAGTTAACAACAACAGGAGAGGGAGAACCTCCGAGCATTATTGACTGACCGGCAGAGACTGCCTGGTTGGGTGCCACCATTTTAGTGTGCGTAAGAGTGTTGCTGTGGTTCATGACCTGAGAGGTGGTGGCCCCTGGGGAACCTCCACCCTGTGTGACCACTGCAGAAACCTTGGAGTCTATTAATCCATTCTGTGATGCATTGGCCATTGGGTTGGGATGCCTTTGTAATGCGATAGTGGGAGTACCGCCAACCACAGCAGATTGAGGTACAGAATAGTTTGGCAGAGAAGAGGGCTGTGATGCCATAGATACAATGATATTAGAGTTGCTCGCACTGACAGTACTTATAACTGTGTTGCCGCCTGACCCGACTTGGGAAGCAGCAGTTGGCGAGTTTACCAACTTCACCGCTCCAGCGCTACTGTTAAAACTCTGTAATCCAGATGAAGAAGTCCTAATAGCTGATGTTGTTGTGAGGTTTGGGTTGGGAATTGTCACCACCGATGTGCCAGTTGGACCCAAAACAGCCCCTCTGTTGAAGCTAACGTTAGTTGGCTGAGCAGGCAAAGTTACCGATTCTGGTGTTGCGGGGGAAATTGTGTGAGATGCAGATCCATGTGTTTGTAAATTGGTACCAGCGTTTATAACGCCGCCAGTAGTGATAGAAGAGGTAGAAGCGGTGATGATCTTATTGGAGATAGACTGATTCGCACTAGGTTCCTGGTTTAACCCCGCTTTTGAGTGTCCTTGTTGTGGCGGCTCCAGAGACCCCACTTGATCGCGCAGTTTCCCTGAGAACTGGCTAACAGTGCCCGTAGATCCTTCTCGCTTGATATCGGAAAATGTGGCTGGTGAAGACTTTTGGCTGACAAGTTGCGATTCCAAAGAGCCAACTAAGTCGCTTACAGCTTTTTCGTCTACCTCATTGAAGAGCATGTCCTCCAGTGGGTCGGAGGCTCCCGCCATCTTTGATGGTAGACCGTTGTGCAAATCGTATTTTAGAATGTACGCATGCGCGTGGGCTTTGTGGCGGTTTCGAATATAGAAATATGTTTTCAAGAATGGACCATCGTTCTACTATGACAAATATTAGCATTGGTTGTCCCTGCAGAGTTTACATTGCTACAAATCCCCGCACAGTAGATATTAAATGCATGTATCATAACATTTACAAGGGAAAATATGGATAAATAAAATGCGAATAAAAGCTATTTACGTTGCGATTCTATTTAGCGAACTCATTCCTTGCCCAGAAATGTTCCAGACTATGCCGAAAAAGCGCGAGATTTGGATTTCCCGTTAGCCCCCGCGTTTAGAAAGACAAGGTAGCCATATTGTTGTGGGTAGCTAACTGAAAATAGCAAGACAGAGGAGACAACAACAGCGATAGGCAGAGATAAATTCTTCTAAGAAACGTTATTTTAGTAGGGAGCAGGTCGAATTTGTAGACATCGACATTAGAGTCTGAAGGAGGCACCATGAGTGGAGGAACTCCTTATATCGGGAGCAAAATCAGCCTAATTTCGAAGGCCGAGATTCGTTACGAAGGGATTCTCTACACTATTGATACTGAGAACTCGACTGTCGCACTTGCAAAAGGTAAATAACTCGTGCAGAGAATGTCTAGTCAGCAGTGTTGCATCAACCAAAAACATAGCCACATACACAGACTTTCAAAATAAAGGTTAATACACTCTAAGCGACTTTGTGGCATATTCAGTGGTAGTTTGTTCTCTGTTAAAATACCTGTTTTTCAGGTATCTAACTATCTTCAATTATTTCAAGGATACTTTGAAAGTTGCATTTAATTATACCTTCCATATGGCGCCGTAACGTCATCACTGCCCGGCGAACATTGACAACAACACCAGGTGTTTAAGGTGGGACTGATGATGCTGGATTCGCTGCAGTGCTCCAAGTCCCATAATTGTTTGTCCGGAGTATATAGCTGTGATTTTGAACTGATGGCCTGTCAGGACCGTAAAATAGGAACTGTAAAATAAGTCATTAGCAAGCTGTATATGTCAGCCAGCGTTTCCAGGTTAGCAGGGTTAATCTAGGTTGATAACTTGGTTATACTGACACTGAATTACTAACAAGTTGTACACCATTTTAAAATCACTACTATCCTATGTTGAGTAGTAGGAACTCATAAAGACTGTCAGAGATCAACACACTGCCAGACAACCTTTTCATCCAGCCCCCAAAAACACTAATTACAGGTGGTTTCACCTGGTACGTCAGGTCACTACTTACCCTAACTTATGCCCTGTCTTCCTCATAGTTCGGTCTTTTGGCACTGAGGACCGGCCGACTGACAGGCCCATCCCGCCCAGAGATGAGATATTTGAGTACATCATTTTCAGAGGAAGTGACATCAAAGACCTGACTGTATGTGAGCCGCCAAAGCCGACATGCTCTCTGCCCCAAGACCCTGCCATTGTCCAGGTAGAACGGCTCCATGGCCTAAGGCACTTCACCGTTACGTGTTCACACCTATGAAACAGAGACATTCAGTGAATGTAAATACGCTGGAATTTTCATTGACTTGCTATTGTAAATAACTCCTGTGTTTTACTCATATTTCTCTTCACCTTCTATCTCCTGTTTATCTTTCCAGTCTTCCATGAGTTCTGCCCCCCCACCTCCTCCTGCGGCTGCTCCGGCTGGCTTTCAGTCGGTGAGCTCCTACGGCCTGTTCAACCGAGCCCCGGTGCCCCCGTACAGCCAGTACAGCACCAGCCCTCTTGTGTCCCCGCAGTTTGGCGCCGTTGGTGTCGGTAAGAGCCACAGCAGCGCCAGACCTGGATATGGTGAGGAAGGGCACTGCTAGCTCGGTTTACTATACAAGCTCTGTACTAATGAATTTGAAGTGAAATTTTACCCCGATATGTAGTACCAGTGCGATGCAGGCTGCCACCACTAGATATAAGTAAAACCTAAAGGCCGGTGCCTGAAAATGACACAGTCGTGCATGCCTTTGAAAGGATGCGGTTCGCCATGTGGGCCGTCAATTAGGTTGTGCATGCCACAGAAGCAGGGGGTTTATTTCTGGGGTGTATACACTGTGCCTTACAATGTTCTCATGCCCTGCCTCCCCAACATTTATTAAATCTTATCAAATTTAGTTCACACTGAAGAGACTCTTGACTAATTTGTTTTGAATTTGGCAGTGCCGCTAACCCCTATTCACTCACTGATGGGCCCCAAGCAGGGTCACAGGTCAGAAACCCACCGGGTCATTAAATGAAGCCTCTGATCCTGAAGGTGTTCTACCCACAAAGGACTGACGCAGTTGTCAGGCCTGCGCTCAATGCTCTGCACCTACTGTTCCCCTCCATACAGGCAGATCAGTGCCCTCTACCTTTGGGAGCCAGACGAGCTCATCTGTGCCACCGTCTCAAAGTGGTGTTAGTGCCGCTGCTCTCCCAGGTGAATCGCACCCTCTGGGTGGCGCTCCCGCCCTCGTATCCCAAGGTAACAGAACCCCAGGAGGTGGAGGGAAACACTGATTTGTTCTACTTCTGAGTTACCTGGGTGAAGCTACAACTAATTGGAAACTGTAGATGCGTCATTCACATCCCACCATTTCTCTGTAGAGGGCAGGGTTGGGTTTTTTCAAGAGGCGGCAAACATGATATATATTTTGTTATTATTGTCCTTGTTTTGATAATGGTCCTTGTGTCCTTGACATTTGTTTAGTCTTGTTAATGGCAAAGTTATTATAGTGAACTTGAATTGGCGAAGCTATTAAGTAAAATAATTAATGGGCAACTTCACTGGTTTTAACTTCAGTTTTTGTGCTAGTTTTGAGTTTGCAGAGTTGATTGACTCCTTAACTTGTGAATTTTCCCTTTTAATTATTATTTATTTGAATAAATTGTTTTTATATAAGTCTTTATCTAATAACCTTTGTGTATAGTATAATAAGTTAAATGGTTATTTGGAATAGTGGGATCAGGCTCAAACTGGCATTACTCTCCCATGACTTTCAGATTTTGCTTGTTGTCAAGAACACAACCTCACGCCCGTTTCAGACATACTCCGTCTGCGGTGCGTATGCGGTCCGTATATTTTTCCGTGCACATGTTAACAGGCTAGAGCTTTCACACTACATGCCGATGCGGTCCGGTGATCCGTTCCAGGAGCGGTGCGTATACAGCAGTGCAGCGATCGTTTCCGAACAGAGTCTATTTTTGCTGTGCTGCACCGCACTGAA
>JACXGM010039931.1:0-10798 GCA_016801145.1 Umbra pygmaea
AGAATGTTTATTTAATTTGAACAGTCAAAAGCAAGGGGTCCGAATAGAATTGCAAAACAGTAAATAATATATCAGGCTAAAGGACAATAGGGAAATCCAAAGGCAGAATAATAAACAAAACAAGCATGGGTTAAACCAGAATAACAATATATATAAAGGAACGCTCAGAAATGAAAAGTCAATACTCACAATACCTCGCGATGAGGCACTGTGTTTGTGTGGCTTAAATACAGTGAGTGGGAGCAGGTGTTCAGAATCAGGATGATTGAGTCCGGTATTGGGAAATGTAGTTCTGAGGAGGCCTGACTAGGAAGCTGTAGTCCACAGGAAGTAGCACTGGGGAATGGGAATTGTAGTTCAGTGAAACACAAACCAAGGAAGTGGCAGTGTCCAGAGAAGGGGAACTGGGAAACGTTACACATTCACCTGTTCTTGTGTCCCTGGGGTATAAATATGAGGTCACACAATGTAAAATCCCTTTGTTATCCATCACCATGGGTAAAATCAAAACACTGTCCTCTGAAAGGAAACAGATGGGTGTTGATCTACACAGATCAGGTAATAGATGTAATATATAAGCTAGTCGTTGTCAAAAATTTTCACAAAGTCTGCTGCCTCAGTGTTGATGATGGCAATTTTCATATACTCCAGAATGTCGTGAAGAGTGATCAGATGAATTTAAATGAATTGCAAAGTCCCAATTTTTCATGAAAATAAACTTAATCCCCCCCAAAAAATTCAGGAAAAACATCAGGGAAAGACTGATATTCTGCAAAATCTACAGGGATTGGACTGCTGAGGACTGAGGTAAAGTAATTTTCTTTGATGAATCCACTTTCCAATTGTTTGGGCCATTTGGAAAACACTTTGTCCAGAGAAGACAAGGTGAGCGCTACCATCAGTCCTGTGTCATGCCAAAAGTAAAGCATCCTGAGACCATTCATGTGTGGGGTTGCTTCTCAGCGAAAGGAGTGGGCTCACTCACAATTTTGCCTAAGAACACAGCCATGAATAAAACTCCCTAGAATGTAATCCAATCGAGAGACATCATCTTATTTGGTGACAAAAGAGAACTGCAGACAAGGAAATGCACCTGATACTCAAAGTAAAATATGGTGGTGTATCATTGATGTTTTGGGGTTGTAATGATCCAGGGCCTACATACAGGACTGGTCCAAAATTCTTCCAAAAAATATGACTCAACTATGTCAGACTTTACAGCAGGGGTAGGCAACTCCGGTCCTGGAAGGCGGATACACTTCCGATTTTTTATTTTACCTAGTAGTCAATTGCAATCACCTGCTTTCCCATGTATAAACCAGTCCCTTATTAGAAAGAGAGAACCAAAATCAGAAGTGTTTCAGCCCTACAGGGCCGGAGTTGCTAACCCCTGCTTTACAGGAAGTGTCCCACTGCTGTTATTCATACTCAATAACTTTTAAATGTTTTTCTGAAAAATATCATTTTTTTTCTAAAAATAGTGCTAATGAAATATTTGATGTTTGAGAAATTATCATTTTCAATTAAATGTATAATGTATATATATTATGCCCAAAATATCACTTATTGTTTTTTACCTAATGTATTTCGAATGAACGTTTGCTGAAGTTCATGAAAGGCTGCCAGTAAATCATGAATTGACTAAGAGATTGAGAGATTAAGAGATTAAGAGACCGGGGATATTACTGTTGAAGGTGTAGGACTAATTAAACAATGGTACCTAATAAAATAACAGGACCTGTATACATTCGCGAATTTGTGAGCTATTCGCGAATTTGTCTTGCTATTTACATATTAAATATTGATACAGTTACCAATCCTTCCTACACACATGGTCACGTGACACATATCCTGCACATTTGAAAAAGAACGGGATACCCTACAATTCCAACCAGGGCTTCAAAGTGGTAGCTAAATGACTCCCCGTTGGCAGTTGAACGACTTTCGCACCTCGGTCGCACTTCTGTGCAGTTGTCAGTGGCGTAACGGGACAGCCGGCAGAACGCACCAGCGACCCATGACTTTATCATCAAACCTGTTATCACAAGTTTAAATTCTTCAACGAAGTTGATACGCAGCCTGAAGAGAAATTATCCTGCACAACGAGAAATAGCTCAGGATGGCAGTGGATTTTAGATGCCCTGTGCATGCTTCGATTTTACTGGGCTGTGTGACTATCCTCAGTAATGTGCTATGTCCTGTCAGCGCGTACCTCTACAATAACCGCTATGCAGGGTAAGTGAGGATCGTCATTCATTGTTGTAATGACTGGGTTAGCAAGTTTACTCTCACAAGATCTCATTCATGCTGAAAACTAAGTTGAACCCCTGTGGGACAAAATAGATGGTATCTTAGAAAATATACCTACTTATAGCACTCTGCAAGTCAAGAATGATTTTTCCCCTTCTCCCATCTGTTGTTGAAAGAGATGGATTGCGCAAAGAAACTATGTACATTTAGTGTATTTCATATGGGACATGAAATGTCCCCTACTGGAGACATCAAGTTTCTACATTGTGTATTCAAGACGTATTAGTCACAGCAATTTCCGATAGATTTAAGATACGCATGTGTAGAACTCATGTTTTGTCAAAAAGAAATGCTCTACCAGAAACTCCAGTACCTACTTGCAAAGTCGTGAAATGCAGCAGTTGAGATTTGATACCAGACAGATGTGGAAGCCTATTCTGTGTGAATGCATTTTTAACAGATAACCTGGCTGTGTATTATAGGATTTACAGAAACCTGTCAGTCTGCCTACAAAGGACCACCGGGTATTGTAGACACCTGAAACAAATTGCCTCACAGTTTAAAGTACTTTGGGCAAATTTAGAGGGGATTTCTGGGTCATTAAGTGCTCTTATATGCATTATTTTAAGCAGGGAAGGTGGGACACCATCCTACATCTAATTGGCCTTCCATACTACCCTATCCATTTTATTCCCTGCACCTTGCACTCCGCCCAAACCCAAGCTGTTCTGCACAGACCATCTCCACTTTTAGCAGAGGACAGGTAAACTGTCTGAACTCAGACACTGCAGTGACACAGAAACATTGTTCTCTTCAGAATTCCCTAAACTAGTGTCTTTACACTTTTTTGGAAAGGTTTGCCCAGTAAACCACTAAACCTAAGAATTAAATGGTCTGCATTGTTTTTGTTAATTGTTTGAGATTATGCCAATTTTCGATCAGTAATTGATAATTGAGTATTTTGGTTGAGCTTGATCTACAGTAATACCATGCATTATTAAAATTTCTTAATAATGTACTATGTTCCCATATTCCACAGGCAATTATACACATGTAATTGACTATATTGAATACAGATGGAGTGGAGCTGCTGCAGTTACAGAAGTTCTATCAATGCTCAAAAGAGTACAGAAAAGAACCTTCAATCAGAGTGCCAAGAATCAGTTGGTACCTGTCACAGAGCACTGAGTTACCAGTCAGATTGAGAGTTTACAGATAGCTCTACCCTAGAAAAATAAAGCTGCTTAAACAAAATAGGCCGAAAAGTCATACTCAGACATGCTGATAACATAGACAGGGATCTATTATAAAAGTTGTTAACTTCAGTTAAAAAAAAGTTATTGAGGACAATCAGAATAGAATGAAGCTATTATTATTTTAAATACCATTAGCAATATAGCGAAACAGAATGTGGCCTTTAGAGACATGTGAATGACAAGGTATATTAGATGTTCAAGGATTTACAGAGTTTTTATATTGGGTTTGGAAAGGAATTTTGCCCTTGTTAAAAGGCCCTATAATTATAAGTGTTTGCGCATTGAGAGGCCTTGGAGCTTCTTGTTGCCTTGGGGCCTGGCTGCTGGTGGCATTTCTTGTGGCTGCTTCAGTGGGGTGTGATGACCCTTTGTTCCATCTCTCATCCCTAAATGTGGCCCTGGGCTGTCTCTATTCAGGGGGGTTACAACATCCTGTGGGTCACAGCGTGAAAGACCGGATAAAAATGAAGCCTGACAGAGAAAGCGATAAATAACCAGAGACAGACAGACAGACAGTCAGACAGACAGACAGACAGACAGACAGACAGACAGACAGACAGACAGACAGACAGACAGACAGACAGACAGACAGACAGACAGACAGACAGAGAGTGATATAGGAAGGGAGAGACAATTTGAGATATAAACACACCAAAAAGGGTTCTTTAGTCGTCCCTGTCTGAGAAACGTTTTTGTTCCAGAACTATTTATCATTCCGGGTTTATCTTTGTGGTTCAACTATTCTACCTGGATAAACAAAGGTTAGTAGGGACAGCAGCAGGACCCTAATGGAATAGTTCAGTTGTTGTTGATAGTAGTGCTCTGGGGTATACATGAAGGAGTACTTTATTGTCCTCTTAGGAGTGACAAAAATATGTGACACAGTGTATGCTAGTGCTTTCTCAAAGCCCTGTTCCTGACTCACAGACGCAGAAAGCCAATCTTTGTTTTTTGAGCATGCCTGTGTTTGCAAATGTTGACAAAGCCTTGGAAAACCAGACAATTTCGCAAACACTCTCTGGGGTAGTACAAAATGAACATGAACATGGGAGTTTTATTTACTGCAAAAGTCTATAGCCTGGTTGTGGTTGGATTATTGAGTTTAGACAAGTTCATATTAAGAATTCCCCCAATGTGACATAAAATAAATTAGCAATGTTCAAATCTTAAAGGATTTAACAAGCGGGATCTATAGCATGTGCTGAAACATACCAAGTCTTACTTACAGTGAAACCTCAGTGCTTTTTTATAATTTCAAAACATGTTTTTCCAATCATAGTGTATGGTACATACGTCCTAACAATTCATGTTACAAAGTGAGTGGAAATTAGTATGTTGTGCTAAAGAAAATGAAATAAATCACTAATAACATGGGAAGAAAGAACAACAAATCAGGATTACATTTATTTTAATGGTGCCATAAAGTGAGTATGTTTTGGCAGTTGCACATTCTTCCTTAGAAGAAGTTACATTTAACAAGCCAATAAATAATGGCAACGAATTAAGAGTACTTCATTACTTCAAGCTGATTTAAAAAAAATAATTAATGTTATTATTCTTTAATAGTTTAACTTGACATGTTATCTAAACTGGGACAGATATATTTTTCTATGCATAGCTTTGCAGTATGATGTGGTTGTTGAGTTGATTTACAGTATTAAGAAATATGAAAGCCAGACCATGAAACCAGATAGCTTGTGATGGGCTCAGCTGGTCAAACACAAGTAATATTGCTGGGTGCACAGAGTGTGTTCTCCTTTTTTGGACGCTGTTTTCTTTATGATGGTATCATTAGCGTACATTCATTTGTTGTTTGTCTAATAATTGTCTAAGACAATTCGATGATCACATCAGATTTAAAACCAGTATTAAACAGAGAATGTTTGACAGGTTTTGATGCATTCTTCTAAACTTTTTGCTGCAAGTGTAACACATCAAGCAATGGTGCAGGGTGAATGATTTGCAGTTATATAGCTGTTATAATTCAATTGTCCACATTCTGCTATCAAATGCTTTCTTTGTTCCCTTTGACCTACTAATTACAAACAGGTTGAAAGCCCCGGGACAGTTTAAAATCATAACAAAGCCCTGAGTGGGGAGGAATTTCAGCAACATTTGAAGGAAAATGTATGTTCCTAAATCACTTGTTCACTGAGGCATGTTTTGTTGAGGATGGTTATTATTTTTAAGGCCAGAACAGTAGGAAGCAGAGTCTATAGAGACGGACAGAGAGGAAGGGCACAGACAGTTGGCTAAGCCAGGGCTAAAACCCCCGTTGCAGGTGTGATCCAGGTTTTAAGGTAGTCTAGAGTCACAAACTTAGAATGCTACAACAAACTCCCACATATAACCTATGTATTTACAAATGTAAAGGAGGCTAATAAATACTTTCAAATGACCACCTGGATGACCAATCCGTGGTTAAACAAAACCAAACATGATGTAAATGGTTTATATAGAAATTAAACCAATAATATTACTACTAATAAAGCCTAATAGCTTAATCTTTACAATACCAAAAACCAAATGTCTCCCCACCCACCTGTTAAGGACTCACATATTAGCAGAAATAGATTTATTTTGTATCTGCTGCAGATGAACAGGTCACATTGTGGTTACACTTTATTTGGAGAGTCCGAAATTCCATCTGTACGTGCTCTACAGATAGTTTGTTGATGATATGACTATCAACAAACAAGCAACTAATTGTGTAGTTTAAGGGTAGGGGTAAGTTTAGAATATGTTTTAGGTTAGTGGTTAAGGTTAGGGTTAACAGTAGGGGAATGGTTAAGGTTAGGATTAGAGTTAGGGTTAGTGATAGTTTGTTAAAATGTTGTTGATAGTCTGCAGATCATTTGTAGAGCATCTACAGATACACATTTTGGACTCTCAAAATAAAGTGTTACCCACATTGTATATATGTTCTTTACACAGGGCCTACGTTTGGGACGATTGCTGTCAGATAACAAATAGCTAACCCACATACTGTCTATGACGTATTCCAGATGGTATTGTTTAGAAGATAAACATGGAGCTCAGCATAACGTAGCTACTCAGGAAATGAGGATCAGAAGTAATGTCAGCTCATAATCAATTTAAATCAATTGCTTATGCTGGTGCTAAATACCGTTTGCTCATTATTATTATTTATATTATATGTGTAATATGTAGAGACTACGTTATGGGATAGGCCTAAACATGGTTTTCTATATTTTCTATGAATATAGTTTTTCATTAGAAAAGTTGGTATATTAGTAGATACTCAAGGGCACTATGATGGATTGTTAACCTTGTTCAATAATGGATTCAAACCACCTTTTCAGGTATCGGCTCAACACCCTTACCAATATGCTTTCGCTAGACCATCAACAAAGCTAAGGCTTACTACTGAAGTTATTACATTCCACGTACCTATGCAAGGGCTACATTCAGTTGACCTCCGCGTTTGTACCTATTTATTTTGTCATTGTGCTTGCTGTACTGCAGGTTGTAAATGAATGCTTTGATCATGAATGACATTTACACGACGTAAGACTCCTGATTCTTTCCTGCATCAAACTAATTCTGGGTTGTAACAACAGAACTCTGTCCCATCCCATCGCCAGTGTGTGGAACACAAAACGCTGTAACATTATCCTATAATGAGCTGTCAGACTAATTGTTTGGCCCTGTGTCATCCATCTCATCCTTCAGACTAAAACATGACCCAGCCCCTCCTATAACCCTGCTGGAACACCTCTAGCAATTAAGTGTTATTATCCAGAAATACAAGGGAAATAAGGCATTGGCTCTGTCATAGAGGAGTTATGGGCTTTAGTGAAGTCATTTCAAATCCTGGTGAACTCCTTTATCCTGACTGGGGTTTAAATTGAGGGACAGATTTATGTCTACTTACAGTGGTTCAAGTATGTGGATTGAATGAGGTACTTACTAGCTTTAGAACCACACCCTCCACCTGCATTTGGGAATCCTCGGCCACAAAAAGCTACTCCCTGGAGATTCGGGAATGACGCACATTGAGGACAACCGTGGGAGCTTATAGTGCACTGCCATCACATAGTAAATTCCTTGATATAGCCAGTGGAGATCAAAGGAATAGTGGGAGCCATTTATCATGTTGTGCGTTAGATTCCTTTCTAAACTACATTGACCTGTTTAGCACCTGGGCTCCTGCGTTGTCGGTATTGAACATTTAACATGGCTGACAAGCTTGTTATACAGTAGGTCATGTTTCATAGACATCCGAAAAGACTGCACAGTTACTTTAAATGCATCCCTCTGCTTTTTCAGTGATCAAGTCTTCAGGATAACACCGTCTAACGAGGAAGAGGTTCTGGTGCTCAGGAAACTCCTGGGAAATGTTCAGGTACAGTTGGCCAGGCACAAGCAAACGAACAAACACAAATACACCCCCCTCACACACACATTGTGGAATAAATCCAGGAATCATCCCCAATAATTATTACAGTGTGGTGACCAGTACCTCTCTAGGTGGCTCATTGGTTAGGGAGGCAGATGTAGTCAGAAGGTTGCTGGTTCAATTACCGACTGTGCCAAATGTCGTTGTGTCCTTGGGAAAGGCACTTATTTACCCTAATTGCCAGGTCATTGCTGTAAATAAGATCTTGTTCTTAGTCAACTTACCTGGTTAAAAAAAAAAAGGAGGTCATGGATGCTGGTTGTATTGTTTCCCAGAGACATGGTGGTAATGTGAGTTCCTAGACCAGGGAGATTTATGCAGATTGAGCTGTATGTCTCAGACACATTTGACAGATCTCCTCTAATGTGGCTTCAGTGAGAAATCAGCTTCATAACCAACCGAAGATCCGGCACCATTTGTCTGCTCTTTTATTTGAAAGCCAATACGGATTAGATAAATTAAAAATCACTGCATTGGTACCAAACTGGCTCAACACACTTGGCAGTGGCACACTTACTGTGTAAAGAACACTTACCATCGTTTAAATTCCTCTCACGTCTGCTCATGGTCCTAGTTGTCATAGGACACTCAGCAACCAATCAGAGAGCAGGTGATGCATGACATCATCCCTCTCTGTGATGGTATGTGAGTGTAATCCTCAGCAATAACAGGCAGACAGGGAGACAGGTGGACAGACAGACAGGGAGACAGGCTGACAGGCAGCATACAGACAGGGAGACAAGCAGGCAGGCAGGGAGACAGGCATAGAGAGAGACAGGAAGCGAAGTGGCGAAGATTGGGCCTCTGCCTCTGATATATGTTCTCTGAGACAGTGAGGCGGATAGACAGAGACATCCACCATTGTTTCTCTTCCACGTCAGTGAGCTCTGCAATCTGAGAAGATGAGCTTCTTTATCTTTAGATAATAGGGAGGGATGTTTGGAATTAGTTTCCTTCCGATAGCTGAGGGATATCAATACAGAAGCTTTGCTAGTGTGAAGATTGGTCATGATAGATAATTTACTGTGTTCCATCAAACCATCAGTGTCCCAGACATTGGTCTACGGACAATTTTGCAGCGGAGACGGATAGTGTTTATGGTCATCCATATTCTGATATGTTCCTCGATTGTTTAGAATTTTTGTCTAATCACATCAGATATTTTACCCTGAGCTCTTGCAAAGCTGAGTTTAATGGTCACAATACAAAAATTAGTGGGTAAACAGATCAGACGTTAGCAAAACATTTTAGAGATGATAAATTAATGAATCTCTATGTAAAATCTTTTACCATCACTCGTTATCATTTAAATCCTACAGGTTAGGAGCAACCAGCGAAGGATCCGATCATTGGTTTCTGTAGATGGATATTACAGATGGGAGACATACAGTATGACTCTTCATTAACTGTGTGCTATAGCAGAAATATTACAGATGGGAGACATACAGTATGACTATTCATTAACTGTGTGGTATAGCAGAGATATTACAGATGGGAGACAAACAGTATGACTCTTCATTAACTGTGTGCTATAGCACAGATATTACAGATGGGAGACAAACAGTATGACTCTTCATTAACTGTGTGTTATAGCAGAGATATTATAGATGGGAGACATACAGTATGACTCTTCATTAACTGTGTGCTATAGGAGAGATATTATAGATGGGAGACATACAGTTTGACTCTTCATTAACTGTGTGCTATAGCAGAGATATTACAGATGGGAGACAAACAGTATGACTCTTCATTAACTGTGTGCTATAGGAGAGATATTATAGATGGGAGACATACAGTATGACTCTTCATTAACTGTGTGCTATAGCAGAGATATGACAGATGGGAGACAAACAGTATGACTCTTCATTAACTGTGTGCTACAGCAGAGATATTATAGATGGGAGACATACAGTATGACTATTCATTAACTGTGTGGTATAGCAGAGATATTACAGATGGGAGACAAACAGTATGACTCTTCATTAACTGTGCGCTATAGCAGAGATATTACAGATGGGAGACATACAGTATAACTATTTATTAACTGTGTGGTATAGCAGAGATATTACAGATGGGAGACAAACAGTATGACTCTTCATTAACTGTGTGCTATAGCAGAGATATTATAGATGGGAGACAAACAGTATGACTCTTCATTAACTGTGTGCTATAGCAGAGATATTACAGATGGGAGACATACAGTATGACTCTGTGTAAGAAATTTGCCAATAACATGTTTTGCTCAGTGGCACAAACTTAACTAAGCTGGGTCAATAATCAGACCTGAGTTGCCCGGCCCAATCAAAAAAATATATCTTTATCTTCTTTACTGTCCCTGTTTGTTGTTATCATGGTTGTTATTAAATTACCGCCATCTGGCCCCAATACATTATTCTAGAATACATTTTTGCAGGGACGCTGACAGGGGGACAACTGGGATTATTGTCCCAGGCCCAGTCCTGAGGGGGGCCCACATTTTATTTTAGCAGGGGTCCTAAATGTGGAGTTGTGCCCCAGGCCTGGGGAATCCTGCCAGTATCCCTGCATGTTTGTACTGAACACCAGCCCCATATTTACATGTCAGTCATTCAGCAGACACTCTTATCAAGTGTGGCTTACAGGAAGTACAGCGACATCCCCTTGAGCAACTTAGGGTAAAGTGCCTTGCCCAAGAACACAATGGCCCTCATTTATCAAACGTGCGTAGAAACCAGTGTAGATTTGAGCGCAGAAATCATCTTACGACGAGACCCACGTGTGATTTACAAAACTTTCGTATCACTCCAATTCCAGCGTACGAATGAGCGGCTGTTGATAAATCAGACGGTTGAAAACCATCGTAATTTACATAACACGCCCACAAATATGCATT
>JACXGM010039932.1:0-10520 GCA_016801145.1 Umbra pygmaea
AGAGCTAAATATTAAAATGGCACAATGTAATTGGTCTCAACTTTTGGTCACGGGTAATTAGAGGTTAGGATGGGTGTAAAATATAGAGAGCAATAATATAAAACAAAAAAAGTGGGATTGGAAATGATGCATATTTTAGAACGAAGACAATCATGTTGTCAAATACTGTAGCTGACCTTTCCCCCCCCCAAAAAAAAAAGATATGAACTCAATTTACCTAATCCTTTTGTCTTAATTATGGACTTCCTAAAACTTGTGAACTCAACAAGTAACTAAAAAGTAATCGTAAAAGTAACTTTACCCAACACTGCTAATACTGAATCTGTTGCCTTGATAGTGACTTAGTCTTTATCAACACTGCAAAATGCCGTTCAGTCAAGATAAATTCATATGTTCGTGGCTCGTATAAGCATCAGATTGCTCAGTGTTTAAGTAGTCAGACTTGTAGTCGGAAAGTGCCAAATGTTGTTGTGTCCTTGAACAAGGCACTTGACCCCAAGTTGATCCAGAGGGATGTCCCTTTATTTACTGTATGTCAATTTGGATACAAGCATCCATTAAAATAACTGACTAAATGTTGATGCTTATAGAAGGACAGTGTTACTAGATTAGGAGTTCAGGTTAAATTAGCTCTGATACACTGGTATATATATGCTTCTTATTAGTTTGTGTTTCTGTTTATTGAACATGAACTCAGAGGAAATAATTTAACAGAACTATTGTTTCTGTACAGCAACAGAAAGTAAATGTTGTTGTCTAATGTTCTGTATTGTGTCATGTTTAATGTTTTGTGTGGACCCCAGTAAATGTAGATACTTCTTTTGGCAGTAGCTTATAAGATGCCTAATAGATTGATATTGCCAAGCACAGCCTAACATTTCCTATGCTACATGCTGTTCACAGGACAGTCTAGAGGGGGCGCTGGTGGCCACTCACCAGGAGATGGAGCTGTACAGGAGTCAGCCACTGGCTGCAGACAAACTGCAGCTGAAGAAAGAGACACTGCAGAACCAGCTGATCAACATCAGAGGGGAGCTCTCACAGGCTTCCAGTGTAAGAGACTCATGACAGCAGGGTGGCTGAACAGAATCTCAGAGTGACTGTGTTTTCCATGGTGTCAGTGTGTGACTGTGTTTTCCTGGGTGTCAGTGAGTGACTGTGTTTTTCAGGGTGTCAGTATGTGAATCTGTTTTCCAGGGTGTCAGTGTGTGACTGTGTTTTCCAGGGTATCAGTGTGTGTCTGTGTTTTCCAGGGTGTCAGTGCGTGACTGTGTTTTCCATGGTTTCAGTGTGTGACTGTGTTTTCCAGAGTGTCAGTGTGTGACTGTGTTTCCATGGTGTCAGTGTGTGACTGTGTTTTCCAGGGTGTCAGTGTGTGACTGTGTTATCCAGGGTGTCAGTGTGTGAATCTGTTTTCCAGGTTGTCAGTGTGTGACTGTGTTTTCTAGGGTGTCAGTGTGTGAATCTGTTTTCCAGGGTGTCAGTGTGTGACTGTGTTTTCCAGGTTGTCAGTGTGTGACTGTGTTTTCCAGGGTGTCAGTGTGTGAATCTGTTTTCCATGGTGTCAGTGTGTGACTGTGTTTTCCAGATGGGGGTCAGTGTGTAATTTGTAAAAAAATTAAATGAACAGTAATCCACCGTTATAATAGCAACCTGCCATGGAACAAGCGCGCCTGCTTTTAAAGGGAATGTTTGATGACGCTCTGATTGGTTTATTGCACATTACGCCCAAACAACACCTTTGACTAATTTAGCTACTTTAGACCTACCCATTTTAGATTTGCGTCGGGCGCAAGAGTCATTTATCCCGCTCGTATAATAGCAACAGCTCCCAAGATTTACCCACAAAGTCACTTGCGTTTTGCGTTTCATACTTGCATTTCAGATCGTTAAAATAGGGCCCTGAGTGTTAAATGGTAAAATAGTTTGTTCAAATCCCAGTGTTGGGTAAAGTAGCTTGTACAGTAAATTCCAGTTACTTGCTGAGTTCACAAGTTTTGGGAAGTCCCTAATTAAGACAAAACTTTCAGGTAAATGGAGTTCATATCTTACTGGTGACCATGATTGATATTTTCTTTACTCTTTCTATTTGTTTTATAGTTTACTTTTAAGATATGAACTCCATTTACCTGATCATTTTGTCTTACTTAGGGACTTCCCAAAACTTGTGAACTCAACAAGTAACTGGAATTCAACGGGAATGTAACTGAAATGTAGCTTTACCCAACACTGAATCTTTCTCACTTAATTAATTTAATAGTGTAGTTATCACCAACTGATGTGTATTCATTAAAAGATCCACTACCTAACACAACAATTCTTTAAAGTTGTGAGAATTTTTTTTATTTTTTAAATGACCTTATCCTAACTACTTACCATAATTAGATGGTGCTTGCAATGCAGATTCATCCAGACAGTAGCAGAACCAGGCAAGAGTGTGTGTACGGTGTGTATATATGATGATGCAAAACAGTGTTCCCTTGTATGACTGTGAGTTCTAGTGAGCCAGTGTGTATTCCAGTGTGTATTCCAGTGTGTATTCCAGTGTGTATTCCAGTGTGTATTCCAGTGTGTATTCCAGTATGTATTCCAGTATGTATTCCAGTGTGTATTCCAGTGTGTATTCCAGTATATATTCCAGTGTGTATTCCAGTGTGTATTCCAGTGTGTATTCCAGTATATATTCCAGTGTGTATTCCAGTGTGTATTCCAGTATATATTCCAGTGTATATTTCAGTGTATATTCCAGTGTGTATTCCAGCATATATTCCAGTGTGTATTCCAGTGTGTATTCCTTAGTGCTGTACTTTGCTACCTACAGGCTTTTACTACCACCAGGATGGCATTTGAGGCCCTGGAGGACGAGGTGAATGCGATCCATGGGGACCTGTGGGAGCAACTAAACGCAGGGGGGCAGGTATATGGACACCCTCCCTTTATCACGACCCCACAATGACCCTCTACTCTATGGCAGCCTAAAGTTTTTGGTAGCATCTGGAAGCCAACTAAGTCAACAAAACCTGAGTTTCAAACAATATGGAGGCTAGAAATGACCGCTATACAGTAGATGGAGCTTGATTCTATAGTCTTGAGTCATTTTTAGAATTAGATATTCTGTAGTGTTGCTCCTGTCCTGTTCTTAAGACTGTTAGATCCTGAGTATCTAACTAGAAAGGAACTGCCAGAGAAAAGCTGCCTGGTTTCACTGGATCACAACACTCTCATCTAAGTTTTAACTGTGACACCTAACTGTACATGCTACATCACTCACTCGCTTTCTAACAGAATACATTTATCAACATGCTATGATGTAGTATTATACTTCCAGTTTTCTTCTCTATTGTTCCTTCATGGCCTTTCTTTCACTTGTCTTTGCTCCACTTCACTCATCCTACACGTCTCCTCCGTCAGAGTGAGCTGGTCCACCGACACATTCAGAAGGAGTTCTGGAGAGTGCAAGATGTGTTGGAGGGACTCCACAAGAGTAACCCGTCCCGAGGCACAGACACAGCCAAACACAGGGGTACGCATGCACCTCCCAACTACATCAAGAATAGACAAACACACGTCCAATACTGTAGCACTGCCACTCAAACATACAGTACGTCCTTGACAGTAACCCTCCAACAAACACTGCATCCATCACAGCGTTGCCACTCTAGGATTGTTTTTCTTAATTTGTCTGAAATGTAGACATTGAAATGATCTATTTGTAGACAATGTAGATAATAAATAATAAACCTAATACCTGTGTATTTTGATATTCATCATGCATAACTATAACTCTCGTCTTTCCTTTTTAATTTTTTTACTTTATGTATTCGTACAGGGACCAGCGGGCCTTCAGGTTCCTTTAGCACCAATAGTCCAGCCAGTCCCCTGAGCTCTATAAGCCTTACCAGCCCGCTCAGCCCCTTCTCCCCAGTCCCCGGCTCCCAGGCTTCCCCAACCAAACACCTGGGTCCCGAGGTAAGCACTGCCCTCTCCCTCCACCGACTCACCCACCGGGGTGTCCACCCACGCCTTCAGCCTAACACCCAATTACGTCCTCACCCTAACATCCAAATGATTCCTGACCCAGCTAGCCACCTGGAATCTGTGACAAACACCCAATCTGACCTCAAGAGACCAGTCTCTGATCTAGTCACCCAACTGCTTCATGAAGCTGATACACACATGAGTCCTGAGCAAAACGCCAAAGACCTCCATAAACCCTGCCAACCATTACACAGGCCTAGATCCCTCAGTCCTGAAACACAGTACAGTGTCCTGTACTTAGCCAGTCGATCCCGTCGTCAACTAAACCCGTTACCTGACACCCAACCAGATCCAGAACCATACCCTTCTCCTGACATAAATAACCAACCAAGTAAACAAAGTTCACCGCAGCCTGTAGAGTCTATGTCCACCCATAAGGAACCAAACACCTTACTACCCAAGGACCCCAACGCGGCCCCCGACACCGACCTTAGTACCACCCCAGCCAACGAGGCATTGCTCAGAGATAGAACACACCCTCAGCCTCAGGGCCAACAGTCTGGAGTACGACTTCTACAGGCAGACAGCTTCATCCACCCACCCACCCGGCCTGCCTCACAACAAGTCATTGGCTTCAGGAAGGATGTGATTCCAGACCCACCATTCCCCCTAGCCGGCAATCCTGACTTCCTCAGACATCCAACTCATATTGCCCAGCTGAATGTCCCAGAGGCCCCATACCTAAACTACCGTAGCCATGGCCCTGATGCCCGTACATTCTCCCTCCCAACCTGCCAAAGGACCCGCACCCTCAGTCCTGAAACCGAGTACAAGGTTCTATACTTAGCCACTCAGTCCCGGGAACGAATCCAAGAAACATCTGTTGCTCGTACACGCGCACGCCCGCTCACCTTCCCCAACAACAAGCTGTATACTAGTGACGAGGCTTACCGAGCAGCCCATGCCCTCGTTCACCCACACTCCCATCCAAACAACAGGTCTTGCATTCGACTGTACAGGCAGACCCATCTGTGAGCACGGTGGACTCTCACACTGTCGGTTATAACGTCATGTTTTAATGATGTATTTAAGCTGCGTACAAATTGTATTAGTAGTTGTAATACACTGTAAAAAAAATCTGTGAAAAAACAGTAAAAATACTGGTTATTTGCTGCCAGTACCGTTATTATTATTTTACAGACATTTCCTTCAAGACGGAAAACACTTTGTGAACGCAGTAAATGTCCGTTAACACACAGATCTGATATTACTTTTAATGGACATCTACTGTGTTTATAAGGCTTTTTTCTGTTATTGTCTTGAAGAAAATGTCTGCGAAATAATAGAATAAGTACTGGCAGCAAATTACCAGTACTTTTTACTGTTTTTTTTACAGATTTCGTTAACAGTGTAGGCAAAGGTAGCATTTTGGATCAATGAGATTTTATACTTCATGTTACATGTTTCTTTACCTTGAAAGACGTCATTGGCCAAGATAATCTGAAGTTATGCTTAGTTGTTTTAAACAGTAAAAACAAACTTCAGCAAATGTTACATAATCAGGGCATGTTAAATTTTTGGTATGCCCTAATCAACATGAATTTACACCTAACCAAATATGCGGTTGATTTATTGAAGCTGAAGTTTGTAATGGCTGTTTAAAGAAAACAAAATCATGTATAAAGTTTCTCTTTGACCATAGAGTTCTTTTTAGGGTGGTAAACCATCTAACAACCATCTTTAAAAAAGTTAACTTTTCCTTTAACAACAGCTCAGCAGGATGAGGATGTCCAGAATTCAAAGGGAAAAGGAAAGTCAGGAGTTCTCAAACTTTGTGAAATTAAATTATTATGAAGTGCCATTTAAAAATCAATAGCCTATTTCACATTAGGAAATCAGAAAAAGCGATACCAAAAATAGCTCTGCATTTCGACGCTTTCCTGGACGAAAAGGTTAAAAACTTAAAAAAGGTTAGAACTTCCTGATGTTTCTCTGCAGACGTCAACACAAAGCCTTCACATATCCTCTGATTCACTTTGCTCTAATTCGGTTAGAGGCAGTTAGGATAACCAGCTTATGACAGGTTATTTAAAGCATGCTGGGGATTCTTGGCCAACTACTTTACACATAAAGATATAAAGACTTGAAAGGATCTGGGCTCCACCGTTTCACAAGGATCTGCTAATGCTCACACGCACGTAACCCAAACCAGATGATAGTTCTGTTTTTCCTACCTAATCAAATAATTTAATAAACACACACACACCTGTTAACCATTAATTATTGATAGAAACCTTGTTGGGAGGGGGAGAAAAAATGTGGCAAATGTTCGAAGTTCCTTCAAGGTTCTCAGCTTATGTGGAACATGGTACTGAGTGGATAGATCAGTAGGACACACAGCGTGCCACGTAATTTAGTGCCCCAATCAGAACGTGGTAACATTTGGATGGATAGGTGGTCCTGTCCTAAACCCTTAGTGTACAGTAGTAAGAGCTCCGTGTAGTTTAGCTATGAATAACCATACAGGGGCCCACCCAACTTCAGTCCTCCAGGGTCTGCTGTTCTTCCTCTGTGGTGCTTGATTTGTAAACTGATATCAAAGAATATAATAGACCTGGGAATCAACTGAGCTGGCTTCTATTGCCCAGGGGACACTGAGATGCGGTGTGACTGAAATTGGATACTGTTGTTTTTGTAGGAAACCCTGTACTGTAGGGCTCTGCCTTCCTCCGGCTGTCAGCCAGCTCCCTGTTTTGGGAATGGAGCTCATAATTTACACTGACGTCTGATTTCTAGTGTTCCACGGCAGAAAACAACAGCCTTTTTTGTCGATAATACTATTCCATGCGTCATTTGCATGATTACAGCATCTATACTGCAATTGTGATGCTTCTTTAAATCTCAATGTTTGCTATTCAGCAGCAATCAGTGGTCTGTATCTGAACAGAATTGCTCCGTTTGGGTTTATGCTAGCTCTCAGTCCAGCCTTCTCCTCGGATCCGCCCCTTCACCCCTGAAGTTGACTGGTGTTAGGGCTCCATTCCTCAAATCGTCCCATGGCCCTTCTGCTCTGCACTCTGCTTGGCTTTTGTCTCCCTGATACCCAGCACTCTCTTCTCTTCTTCCTCCTCCAACGCCTTTTCCTCCTCCTACCTCCCTCCTTCTTCTGGCTGTAGGACATTGGCCCTCCCCGGCCACCGCTTCCCAAATCCTACTACCCCCTGGAGTCGCCCCCCTCCCTGCCCCCCTCTGTCCCCCCTCTGCCCTTCGACAGCTCCGCCTGGCTACGAAGCCTGGGCCTGGATGACGGTTACCTTGACGATGAAGAGTCCCACAGCAGAAAGGTATTTGCTGGCAGGAGGGTGGACAGGACTTCCTGTTTCCTGTCCCATCCTCTGTCAGGTAGATGTTGCCCAAAGCCACTGATTCAGAAACAGACGTGTTTGCATCCTTCTACAAGGCAAAGTAATGAGAACAGGGTAAGCTGATCCTAGGTCAGTGGCTAAGGGAAACATCTGCCTTCAGAAACCCTCTGTGTCGTGTACTCAAAACATTCCCAGACAGCAGAGATCGAACCCACACACTCCTTTTCAAGCCCCATCATCCGCATCACCATTCGCCAATCATCCACTACACCATACCCCCCCATCATCCACTATAATACATCCTATCAACTGTTTCATCATCCCTCATCATCCGTTCCACTAACCCACCGGTCAACCGCTTCATTATCATCCACCACCCCTACATCAACTGTGTATTCTAGCTCTTTGCTCCTCATTGCTCCTCCTCATGGCTCCTCCTCCTCCCTATGGCTCCTCCTCCTCTCCACGGCTCCTCCTCTCATCTCTGTTTTCTCCAAAAGCACCTTTACTAGTAGTGATTGTTTTCCTCAGGCACTTTGGCTTCTCTTCACTCTGCTTTGAAGCATTGACCATTGATTACATTATAATTGTAATACTAACACTATTGTTCGCTACCAACACAATCGGTACATCTCAGTTAAATACGACCTGGCATAACCAATAAGGCGGACATCGTAGCCGTTGTAGTGTACTGGGTGCTTTTGGATGCTATGTTGAGCTTAGGGCTAATTGCAGGTTCCCACAAAAATGGTCTTTACCGTTGCTGACCCTGCCTTCTGTGGGTCTGCCTGTAGTGATGTGGTAGTGTGGTTCTCGTCCCTGTTTTAGTGTTGTGGCTGACACCTGCATCTATGTCCAATCATTGAGCTCTAATCTGACACTATATCTGGCAATAGCACCATCACCGTCATCCACACGAATGCATTTTATCTGACGCAGTCTGTGTTTGGGTCCCTACTGTACGTGGCATGGGTCGGTATGATGCTTTTGCCTCAATAGTGCCGACATTCTCCCGGTGTGTAAATATCTGAGTGTTGATTGGTGATATCTTATCGTGTTGTCCTGCTTTGTGTTGCAGCACAAGTTCAGTTACAGACAGGACGTGCCACCGGGAGAACGGACCAATAACAACGAATCTCAGGAGCCGGATCTGGATCAACATGTCAACATGAATAAAGGTATGGGGAAATCAATTGTTTTTGCTACAGAACATCATGTTCTTATGATCTAAATGCACACTTTAAGAAAAACGTATTGTGTCTTATCAAATCACTTCTGGTTGCATAGATTTTTCATACCTTTTTCTAAGTTACGTGAGTTCGGTATAGTCTGGTTCCAGCATGTCACTGAGTCTGCATAGTTATGCATGTTATTAATGATCACAATGTAGGTTACTGCTTCATACTTGTGACATTTGTAATCTAATGTGCATAACGGTGACCTTCTTCCATAACTTTAGCTATGACTTATTTCCTAAATATCCTCAATGCCTGCTTGTCAAACGCACTGTATATGAACATCCCTGTTGTAAACAAATTTAATTCCAGTTGCAAACTTATTTTTTATACCAATTAAATTATTACATTTCAATTGCTCAAACGCTACATAAAGCAGAATGGTATTTTAATTTGAATTAAATGAAGTGTTATTCCATTCATTCAAATGGCTTAACTATTTGAGGTGAGTTCCTTTTAATTTAAATTACATTTTACTTCCTTCAATTTAAATGTCAAATTCCACTTCCTGTAGGGTCTAATTACTGTAGGGTCTAATTACTGTAGGGTCTAATTACTGTAGGGTCTAATTACTGTAGCATCTAGTTACTGTAGTGTCTAATTACTGTACTGTAGGGTCTAATTACTGCAGGGTCTAATTACTGCAGGGTCTCATTACTGCAGGGTCTCATTACTGTAGTGTCTAATTACTGTAGTGTCTAATTACTGTAGGGTGTAATTACTGTAGGGTCTAATTACTTTTGTTTTCATTTCATTAAATTCAGTCATTTTTAATTGAACCGAAGCCTGATGGAAATGTAATTTCACATCAAAAATAGCCTAGAACATATCAGTGGAAAACGAATAAGTACACAATGCAACGAAATGCTGAGATGAAAGAACATCATAATCGAAAATACCAACGGTATATATTTAGAAATTAGATTTAATAACATTACTAACCTGGATTAGATTTAGATTAATTATCCTCAGGACTGTCTGCCCCTTATTAGAGTACATTTTCTAGGTAATCGTAGATTGAATAACATCCTCTGTAACTCATCCCCTATGAGTCTGCTCTATTGATTTGGGTTAAAACCAAGCCTAACCAATGTTGAAAAGAGCTTTACAGAAAAAATGCGATGGTGTGATTTGACCTTTGACATGATGTTTGTCTCCGTTGTGTTCAGTGGGGATTGTTCCTCCCAGGACCAAAACTCAGATGGAGGACAATGGAATCTCCCGGCGCAACGGCAAGGTGCCCAATGGAATCTCCAGGGTAGGCAGTGTGTCAAAGGTCTCAGCGGCTGACCTGTAACCAGACCAGGGATCATTATCTTGTCATTCTTGTCCCCAGGAGCGTCCTAAGAGTGCCGTGTTCCCGGCTGAGATCAAGTCCAAGATGAGCATTGAGGAGCAGAACGAGCGTATCCGTAGGAACCAGAGCTGCTCTGTCCGAGATAAGAGGCGGAGTTTGAACCTAGGCAGCCAGACGGGCACCAACTACAGAGTGGTAGGCAACCCTTTCCGCCTGCATTAACATGGATAGGCCAGAACACGTACTCTTTCTTGAAATGACTTCTGCTGAGTATCCCGTGTTCTGGCTGCTTTGCTGTCTCTCTGGGCCATGTTGATTGGCTGAGCCCTTGGCCCACCCGGCCTCTATTGTGATTGGTTGTCTCTGTGTGCCCAGGTGAGGCGGAGGTTGACGGCCCTTGAGGTGGACATCAAAGACCTGGAGGCTGCAGTAAGAGGGGAGGGTGTGCAGGAGTCCCCCGGAGAGGAGATTGCTCGCCTCAGACGGTTACAGATAGATCCAGACCACTATGACCTGGAAATCAGTAAAGAGGTGAGGACCTTTCAGATAGAACCAGCCTAGTATGACTTGGACATCAGTAAAGAGGTGAGAACCTTTCAGATAGAACCAGACCACTATGACATGGACATCAGTAAAGAGGTGAGA
>JACXGM010039933.1:0-10450 GCA_016801145.1 Umbra pygmaea
GTGTGTCTCCCAGGTGGCTTGTGGCAAACTTTAAACAACACTTTTTATGGATATCTTTCAGAAATGGCTTTCTTCTTGCCACTCTTCCATAAAGGCCAGATTTGTGCAGTATACGACTGATTGTTGTCCTATGGACAGACTCGCCCACCTCAGCTGTAGATCTCTGCAGTTCATCCAGAGTGATCATGGGCCTCTTGGCCGCATCTCTGATCAGTCTTCTCCTTGTATGAGCTAAAAGTTTAGAGGGAGGGCCGGATCTTGGTAGATTTGCAGTGGTCTGATACTCCTTCCATTTCAATATTATCACTTGCACAGTGCTCCTTGGTATGTTTAAAGCTTGGGAAATCTTTCTGTATCTAAATCCGGCTTTGAACTTCTCCACAACAGTATCTCGGACCTGCCTGGTGTGTTCCTTGTTCTTCATGATGCTCTCTGTGCTTTCAACAAACCTCTGAGACTATCATAGAGCAGGTGCATTTATTCAAAACTTGCTCCCAAAGTTGATATTTTGACTGGAAAACAATTTCAACAAAAACACGATTTGAAAATCATGAAAATTCATCATCTTGTAATTCATATTCACTATGAATGTGTTTCTTGCACCAATGCAGTATCCTGTGATAATAAACAATGTATACATGTCCATAACTATCACATGAAACCAGTAACAACCATTACTGAATCAATCATCTCTGTAAATCTAAGTAATTCACTACACTTCCATTACTTCTCTACTTCAATGGCTTAGACAAAAATATGAAGACTTTTATTACCAATATATTATATTACCGTACTTGCGCTCCCAAAGCACTAACTTCTCTACTCTTTTTGCTTCTTCCTGCATTAGCACCACTTGGTTTATTAATCCCTGTTTTTCAAAAATGTCTCTGTTAAGCAAAGTTGGAAATTGTAATTTTATGGGCGTGAATGATGGCATACAGTCTTTTGTCTTTCACTAAACAGCATGCATTCACTTAAATAAATACAATATATTTTATTAGCTAATGGTTATATATCAGCTACACCTTTCTAGTTCTAGAGTTACTGTTGGAGCACAGTATGTAACAATTCATCTCGTTTTAGATTTAACATCAGTATGGGGCGCGCACGCGGATGGGTGGAGTTTGCTGTTTGTCAAAATGTTACATACGTTTACACCCCTTGTCATTAGAAAATAAACGTCCCTATGGATGTCATAATGTTTAGGTGGAGCAATGAGTGTAAGTAACCAGGCAATGCAGATCTGGCATTTACGAAAATACACTGAGTGGCCAAATGAGGGCGCTGCATCATTTGTGAGGAACAACATGACATTAGTTACACACAATGTCTCAAATATCACCAGCCCAACTTTGACAAAACTTGAATTAATGATGTATTTTGCTATAGGGAGAAAATAAATTCAGTGATTGGCCCAAGGAGGGCACTGCATCATTTGTGAGGAACGACACGGTTAGTGTTGCATGTCACCAACACCTCTCCCTGCACACTCTCTCTCTCATCAGAACAGTAAAGAAAGGCCGAGCTCACCTTAGGTCCAACACATAACAGAAATGAATTACCACAAGCCTGAACAGAAAATCTATACCTAGAGAAAACTGGCCTTGGTCTAAGAAGCACATCCTTTTTGTGTATTTTCTATGTCAGCACTGGAAAAGACATGGCTTTAGGGATGTGTGCTTCGGAAAAGTAATAACATAACCCACAGCAGTACTATACAGTAACTACAAAATACTATTTTGCCTGGTAATACATCTGGTGCCCAACAGGGGGTGTAGCAATGCACACAGACGTGCGTGATCGCACACGCCCACCCACACAGAAACACACAAAACCAAAGCACCTGATCAAGAATTGTGGCTCCTGCCTTGGATAAGCTCACACCTCAGTAGTTGAGAGGGGCAGGGTTTTGATATGTTATGGCAAGATAATGTGAAGGGATGGAGTGATTCAGTGAGCATGGTACCGTCTGCCTCTGGGTCTCAGTTCTTCATTACCTCGCCTTGTTCCCTGTCCCCAGCCACGTACACAACAGAACACACACACAGGCGCGCATCATTCATTTCATGGCGGCTCTCAGCCTGGCGCCTGCCCTCACTGGGGCCCTTCACGAAGGATACACTCATAACTACCCACCCGCTCCTCGTCTCCCACTGAGCCTCATTACAGAGCAGACGCCCCCAGCATTACTGGTCCAGGATCAGCACAACAAAGTGCCAGTCCTCATTCCCTAGCCATCTCCCACACTGCCTGTTATTACTACTGATCCCAGGTCAGTCCTCGGAGATATAAGTCGTTATAGTGTATGTGTGTGTTTTTGTGCATGTGCAAATGTGTTGCCTCACAATTATATTACCTGCCAGTATGATTTTACTTATTAGGTTTTGTTGGTGTTATGAACCAAAATGGTTCTTCTTAGTAGATAATCATCAAATAAACAACCTTCTTTCATGACGTTTCTGTACATCACAGTATGCTCATTCAACATCAGTGCCTATTTACTCTCATTCCAGGGAACAAACTAAAAATTTCCTCTGGCCCATACCGCATAAAGCTTAAGATATCTTTTGACATGATGTCTGTTGAATGCAGTCTTTGGTGAACCAAACAGAATAGTATGACTGTATCTACTCTTCCCTGAATAGGAAACAAAGTTCAACAGCAAGGTACTATGGAGAGCCAACTGTTGAGACACTCGACTGAAGATGTTAAATCCTATCTGAAATGGACAAATCTATGCCTGGCTGGAAGTGTCCTTCTTTAAAGAATATGACTGGATTCATTCCAGCGTCAATGAAATACTACTTCTTCAACTACTCAAGGCAACAACATTATGGGCCAAGCAGGGTTGTACCTCATTTCCCTCCATCCTGACTGAGACACGTCACACCAGACAAGACAGTGGTTTTTACTGTGTCCGATTCCTTTTATTTAGGCCGATGGAACCCACACCAACAGGTGCAGAGTTTGCTATTTGAAAGTCATTCAATTATCTAACACTTGAATTAGACTGACTAACCACATACATGTGCAGCCCCTTGTCCCCACACACATTTGTCATTTGTCATACTTTATCCACCTCATACACAAGTAAATACTGCAAATAATGTACCTCAATTTATACCTTTATTTTTATTTTTGTGTCCATTGACTTTATTTGCAATTCTAGGCAACCTATTTCACTGACAACATTTTGCAGACAAGCCAACTAAAAAGAAAGGCCGCCAGAACATGCACCATGCCAAAACATACGAAACAACAGAACGAAGTGCATTTTCCTGTCTGTATAGGCTTGGTCACAAATCGACCTTAGCTTGTTAGCCTTCATTGTTCATTTCGGTTATGTTCATAACCATATAACTTAGAAGGACAACAAATTGTGACTTTGAAACTATTAGAACCATATAAACCAGAAACTATTTGTCCTCTTCATATTTCTGAGTAAGACCTTAGGATCAACTTGTATATGAAGTAGCGTGAACCATTTCTTGTCAGGCATAATACATTTTTTTATTGAGCATTGCAAGAGCTCCCAATAGTGCAAAAAGGTGTAAGTAAATGGGTTTAAATATGAGAGATGGTGTGCCTCATTTACACACAAATATCTTTTGCTGCATAGATCCTAATTTGAATAATTTGACTCAAAGCAATTTATGCATCAGAGCTAAGTTATTACAATCCAGCTTGTTTGCTCTCTAAGGTGTACCTAGCGTGTTAGAACTCAAACAATCATGTCAGGTATTACACCATTGACCTGTGAAGCAATATGAATAACAAACTCTGAATTAATTAACAGTATTTATTTTCCGCCCTTAGATACCACTGGATATAATAAAAAATATGTTAGGTACATATATATCCTGTACTTGAAAATGTGTAAAATAAAAAAGCAACAACTGGGCCCTATAGTGCTGTTGTTTATATTTGCAATCTCATTCAGCTATTTGATTCAGACTGTTGTATATACAGTATATGGATGAGAAGGGAATAAACCGGGAGAAAGTCAACCAAATTTAAAGGTAAAACTAGGGCATATGTGACATTTTTCTTTTTTTTCACTGTTTATAGTTCTTTATAGTCTTTTTCCATGTTCAAGAACTTTTAATTTAATTACTTTTTAAGCATCTTTGGTAAACTTTCTTTTCTTTCTAAGGGTTTATATTTTTCACTCAAATCCTTCCATCCCGGGGTCGGGTCTGCTTATCCGGGGTCGGGTCACGGGGGTAGCGGCTCCAGCAGAGGACACCAAACTTCCTTTTCCTGAGCCACATTAACCAGCTCCGACTGGGGGATCCTGAGGCGTTCCCAGGCCAGGTTGGAGATATAATCCTGCCACCTAGTCCTGGGTCTTCCCCGAGGCCTCCTCCCAGCTGGACGTGCCTGGAACACCCCCAGGGGGTTATCCTTACCAGATACCTGAACCACTTGAACTGGCTCCTTTCGGTGCAAAGGAGCAGCAGTTCTACTCCAAGCTCCTCACACCTGACTGAGCTTCTCACCCTCTCTAAGGGAGACGCCAGCCACCCTCCTGAGGAAACCCATTTTGGCCGCTTGTACCCTGGATCTTGTTCTTTCGGTCATGACCCAGCCTCCATGACCATAGATGAGGGTACGAAAACTGACCAGTAGATCGAGAGCTTTGCCTTCTGGCTCAGCTCTCTTTTTGTCACAATGGTGCGGTAAATTGAGCTCTCTTGTAACTTTATTCAATTAAATGAGAGTAAAGCTGAGGCAAAAAGCAGTGATGAGATCCTCAGCCCACCGAACTGTAACCCATCCCCACCCTGACTACACCTCGATGTACTGCCCATAAATACTACAAACAGGATTGGTGACAAAGCGCAGCTCTGGTGGAGGCCAACCCTCACCAGAAACGAGTCTGACTGCCTGCCGAGAACCCGGACACAGCTCTTGCTTTGGTCATACAGAGATTGGATGGCCCTAAGATGGGACCCCCTCACCCAATACTCCCGCAGCAACTCCCACATTATCTTCCGGGGGACCCGGTCATATGCCTTCTCCAGATCCACAAAACACATATGGGCCAAATGGGCATACACCCAGGCCCCCACCAGGATCCTTGCGAGAGTGAAGATCTGATCCGTTGTTCCATGACCAGGACGGAATCTACATTGTTCCTCTTCAATCTGAGGTTCGACTATCAGTCGAACCCTCCTTTCCAGCACCTTGGAGTAGACTTTACCATGGAGGCTGAGAAGTGTGATACCCCTGAAATTGGCACATACCCTCTGGTCCCCCTTTTTCAACAGGGGAACCACCACCCCGATCTGCCACTCCTTTGGTACTGTCCCAGACTTCCACATAATGTTGACGAGGCATGTCATCCAAGACATCCCCTCCATCTACACCCAGAAAGTTCAGCATTTCTGGACGGATCTCCTCAATCCCCGGGCTTTGGCACTGTGAAGTTGTTTGACAACCACAGCATCTTCCACCAGGGAAATCAATGACAATCCCCCATCATCCTCTAACTCTGCCTCTAATACAGTGGGTGTATATTTTGGATTCAGGAGTTCCTCAAAGTGCTCCTTCAACAGAGTCCCATACTTACTGTATACACCTTGGATGGTTCCCTGCTTCCCCCTCCTGAGGTGGCACAGGTATGCCTCAGGTTGGCAACAATAAAAAGGCCACTCTAAAATGTGCAGTTTCATCACACAGCACAATGCCACAGATGTCGCAAGTTTTAAGGGAGTTCCACACAGTGATTTAAACCCAAAACAAATGTTGCGTTTATATTTTTGTTCAGTGTAAGAATAAAAATATATATTTTAAGATGTCATTTACGCTATACATTAAATATAAAAAGGAAATAGGCTACTATGATGAAAGTTCCTTTAGTTCCTTTATCAGAGTTGTAAAACAAAATTCACCATGACCTGTACCCTGGGCCAATGTCACTGAAATGCAGCAGAAACTGAAAACCTTCAAATTACTTCTCAGAATATTCTGTGTATCACAGAGATGGGCTACAAACTTATTATTTAACTAAGGTGGATATTTATTTTAAACCCAAAACTTTAAGAAGATCAGTTTTTTAAGAAGACAAATTAGCAAACGAGATGCAGCTGTCTGGTCACCAAATCTAAGACATTTAAATTCTGTCAGAATATGTAACTTCCTGGGCCTGTATTCACATAACATTTTATCTTACCGCTAAAATGACATGTGAATGGCAGTAAAATTTTTAGCTAAGTGTTACCTCTTAAAACCTATCCACAGAGCTGCCGAGACTAACTTTTAGTAAGAAATTCTGAGAACTTACGCTAAGTGTAAGGGCATGGTTGACCCCGTTGCTATGGACGATGCACTGTTTCATGAATGAGCTTACATACTATGTCCGCAGTGATTGGCTGATGGCTGTCAGTGAATTCATCACAGTAAGATTGTAGTACTGATTCTACAGTACATCGAGCAAACAAAAAATGAAGAGTGACACGCCCATTATTTTTAAGAGTTTCTCCTAAATCAGTGAGTTAGGTGTGTCTTTTAGCTTTAAATTGTTTTTTCTTACCACTTAAAGGACTCATAAACAACACTAAACAGTTGTATTCAAAGCTTTAGGCACCCCTGACAATCTCCAATATTTTTCATTTATAAATAATTGGGTGTTTGGATCAGCAATTTCATTTTGATCTATCAAATAACTGAAGGAAACAGTAATATTTTATTACCCCAAAAGAAATATATCAATGATTAGTTAAGCCTACTTTAGAAGGAATAACAGCCTCTAGATGCTTCCTATAGCCTGTAATAAGTGTCTGGATTCTAGATGAAGGTATTTTGGACCATTCCTCTTTGCAAAACATCTCCAGTTTAGTTAGATTTAATGGTTGCCGAGCATGGACAGCCCGATTCAAATCACCCCATAGATTTTCAATGATATTCAGGTCTGCAGACTGGGATGGCCATTCCAGAACATTGTACTTGTTACTCTGCATAAATGCCAGAGTAAATTTTGAGCAGTGTTTTGGGTCGTTGTCTTGTTGAAATATCCAGCCCCGGCGTAACTTCAACTTTGTCACTGAATCCTCTACATTATTCTCAAGTATCTGCTGATATTGAGTGGAATCCATGCAACCCCGTAACTTTAACAAGATTCCCAGTACCGGCACTGGCCACACAGCCCCACAATATGATGGAACCTCCACCAAATTGTACTGTGGGTAGAAAGTGTTTGTCTTGGAATGATCTGTTCTTTTGCTGCAATGCACAATGCTCCTTGTTATGACCAAATAACTCCATCTTTGTTTCATTAGTCCACAGCATCTTCTACCAAAATTAAACTGGCTTGTCCAAATGTATGTTTGCATACCTCAAGCGACTCTGTTTGTGGTGTATGTGCAGAAAAGGCTTCTTTGCATCACTCTCCCGTAAAGCTTCTCCTTGTGCAAAGTGTGCTGAATTGTTGAACGATGCACAGTGAGACCATCTGCAGCAACATGATTTTGCCGGTCTTTGGAGGTGGTCTGTGGGCTGTTTTTGACCGTTCTCACCATCCTTTGCCTTTGCCTCCAATATGTTATTTGACCTGCCATTTCTGGCCTTAAATTAACTGTGCCTTTGGTCTTCCATTTCCTAGCTATGTTCATATGTTGTGCCGTATATGATGAGGGTGGTAGGGGCCCACATCAATATTTTTTCAGGGGGCCCCGGATACTCTAGCTACGGCCCTGCCTGTAGTCGAAGCGATGGCAGATCTCCATGCTCTCTACATTGGGACTTTTCAGCGGGAGATCAGGGACAGGTTCGGTATATCACAGCCAAATATAATCGAATTATGCCAGCAGTTATGGGGGCTATCAAGTCCCTTTCTGGCATATTCAAACTATGATTAAAATACAATTTTATGAGATTGCTGGGTTTACAATTGAGGCGAATCGGGCAATTGATTGTACTGCGTCTTTAGCCACCATCCATGAATGATTATGCATTATTCAATCGCAAAAACTTTAATTCAATCAACGTTCAGATCATATGTGATGCCAGGATGTTTGTTCTGAATATGGTAGCCCGGTGGCCGGGTGGGACGCGCAACGCTTCCTTTTTTTTAACTGCAGCATTGGAACAAGTCTACAGAGGGGCACACTGCATGGCTGGAGTCATCTCCATGGTGAGTTACGCCCTCATACAATTATTATAATAGTTCTACATAGTTCTTTGGTGAAACGGTTGGATGTGATTCCTCTTGGTGAAAAAGGTTATGCCCTGACTGAGTACCTAACACCGCTTGCAAATCCCCAAACAAGCAGGAGCGCAGGTACAACAGTGCGCACACACGCACATGAATTACAATGGAGTGATGTATAGGTTTGCTCAATGGCAGGTGGGTCTGTCTTGGGCAAGCGGGGTGGGGGGTGGGGGGACTATACACCCCAGAGCAGGCCTGCAACATAGTTATGACATGCAGGGTTCTCCACGATATTGCGCTGGAGAATGGTGCCATTCAATGAAGATCAGTGGCCACAACAGCCACCATTTGGGGGCTCTACGAAGGAGAGAGGATCTTATTCTGCACTTTTAATATAGTAAGTACTATCTTGGGTAAGAAATTTTTACTTGAACAATCGATGCCTGATTTTAAGCTTCCAAATAAAACCAAGCGGTTGGTCTGCACCTGAGATCTGATTTTTGCTTATCCATGTCGTAAATTCTAATGGCGAGGCCTTTAATCCATGCATATATGTGGGGGTGATATTTAAATTACGATTGATTTTAACCATCTGATTTATCAACACCCGCTCATTCATACGCTATTGAAGTGATACGATTGTTTTGTAAATCACACGTAATATGATTTCTACGCTCAGATCTACACTGGTTTCTACGCACGTTTGATGAGGACCATTGTGACACTGAATTATATACTGACTATAAACATGAAACAGAGAATCATAAACTAACTTGTCAAAATATTTCTGGCAGCTCATAAACAATTAGCGGATTTGCGGATATGCTTAAGCAATCTTTTTATAATTAGATTAGAAAAATGACCTGACGCTACATCGGTCAAACAAAAATGAAACCCAAACTGGATGCAAGGACAACTTTTACTTCTCATGCAACTTGTGCTTAAGAAGGACATTATTCAAAAATGAATTGCATTCATTAGGAGGAGGCTCCGCATTTTAGGATAATTTCTGATTTGTTCTTACTGATGTAGGAATCCTCTCGAGGACTCCTACATTTTCACAGATGTAGGAGCTGGTTTTAGCGCTAAAAAGCTTTGTGGTTAGACCAAATATTTAGCAGTCCTAAAATTAGGAGTGACACCCATTATTTTAGGAGTTTCTCCTAAATCAGCTAGTTAGGAGCTAGTTTTAGCCTTAACATGTTATGAAATACGGGCCCTGGTTTCTACACAGTAAAAACGTCAGTGTTAAATTAACACTTTCAGTGTTTATATAGGTCCACTGGACCTATGTACACTTGGAAGAGTGTTCATTTAACACTTAGGGTGTTGACTTAACACTGAAGTTTTTACTGTGTAGCTCACATGGCTGGTGTTTTTACAAACAATTTCAAGTCGGGTGCTGTACATTCTTTTCTGACAGCCCACTTCAATGCAATGTCCAAGTGACTGATATTGGCAGATATGGATGAGTCTGAAGGGCACTACAGGTCCTTCTCAAGAAATTAGCATATTGTGATAAAGTTCATTATTTTCCATAATGTAATGATAAAAATTAAACTTTCATATATTTTAGATTCATTGCACACCAACTGAAATATTTCAGGTCATTTATTGTTTTAATACTGATGATTTTGGCATACAGCTCATGAAAACCCAAAATTCTCAAAGAATTAGCATATTAAGAAAAGGGTCTCTAAACGAGCTATTAACCTAATCATCTGAATCAACTAATTAACTCTAAACACCTGCAAAAGATTCCTGAGGCTTTTAAAAACTCCCAGCCTGTTTCATTACTCAAATCCGCAAACATGGGTAAGACTGCCGACCTGACTGCTGACCAGAAGGCCATTATTGACACCCTCAAGCAAGAGGGTAAGACACAGAAAGACATTTCTGAACAAATAGGCTGTTCCCAGAGTGCTGTATCAAGGCACCTCAGTGGGAAGTCTGTGGGAAGGAAAACGTGTGGCAAAAAACGCTGCACAACGACAAGAGGTGACCGGACCCTGAGGAAGATTGTGGAGAAGGACCGATTCCAGACCTTGGATGACCTGCGAAAGCAGTGGACTGAGTCTGGAGTACAAACATCCAGAGCTACCATGCACAGGCGTGTGCAGGAAATGGGCTACAGGTGCCGCATTCCCCAGGTCAAGCCACTTTTGAACCAGAAACAGCGGCAGAAGCGCCTGACCTGGGCTACAGAGAAGCAGCACAACAAAACAACAACAAATTTTGCATGTCATTCGGAAATCAAGGTGCCAGAGTCTGGAGGAAGACTGGGGAGAAGGAAATGCC
>JACXGM010039934.1:0-10449 GCA_016801145.1 Umbra pygmaea
AAACTCTCTCCAGAAGTTCAGTGAGGATCTCTGAATGATCCAATGTTGACCTAAATAACTAACGATGATAAATAGAATCCACCTGTGTGTAATCAAGTCTCCGTATAAGTGCACCTGCTCTGTGATAGTCTCAGACGTCCATTGAAAGCACAGAGAGCGTCATGAAGAACAAGGAACACACCAGGCAGGTCCGAGATACAGTTGTGGAGAAGTTTAAAGCCGGATTTGGATACAGAAAGATTTCCAAAGCTTTAAACATCCAAAGGAGCACTGTGCAAGCGATAATATTGAAATGGAAGGAGTATCAGATCACTGCTAATCTACCAAGACCCGGCCGTCCCTCTAAACCTTCAGCTCATACAAGGAGAATACTGATCAGAGATGCAGCCAAGAGGCCCATTATCACTCTGGATGAACTGCAGAGATCTACAGCTGAGGTGGGCGAGTCTGTCCATAGGACAACAATCAGTCGTATACTGCAGAAATCTGGCCTCTAAGGAAGATTGGCAAGAAAGCCATTTCTGAAAGATGTCTATAAAAAGTGTTGTTCCGGCTTTAAACTTCTCCACAACAGTATCTCGAACCTGCCTGGTGTGTTCCTTGTTCATCATGATGCTCTCTGTGCTTTCAACGGATGTTACATCCCCCAGTCTACATATAATAAAATATGTACCTTGGGTTTCGGTTAGTGTTGAATGTGCTATGTTTCTGTCTTTTTCTGTTTGTCTCTTCTCTGTGTGTTTGGCTCTGTTCAGTTTGTGTGTTTCCACAGGTGGCCCTGGTTCTACTGATCACATCACTCATCCCTGGCTCCTCCCTTCCGTTATCCCACACACCTGGTTTCAGCAATCACCATTACCCATCATACCTTTTCCAACAGTATAAAACCAGCCATTTTGCATTCATTCTCTCTCTCTTGCTGCAGGCTGATATATGTGTTTGGTTTGTAGGCTATCTGGCTGCTCTCACTACCTCTCAGGTTTGGTGTATATGGGCTAGCTGCCTGGTTGATATTTGTGAGCTGTCTGTTGCAGTGAGCTCTGTGTAGCTGTGAGCTCTATTAGGGTAAAGTTATAGTGGTTGAGGCCACTCTTGAGTTTTGCGCTCTGTGTGTGGTTGCCTCTGAGGAGGTCCTCTCTGTTTTACTGTTAGGTGGTGTTTGTTAAGGTAGTGTTTGCTAGAGTGAGTGAGAGCTGTGTATGATTATTTGTAGAGAGAGTGGTAGGCCTATTGTGTGAGTGTGTGTTTAGTGAACTTGTGGTGTCTTTAGTGTTTTATTTGTGAATTGTTTGATCATTAACGTTTGTTCTCTTTTGGTTCCCAGAGGAGGAGAGGAAACACTTGGGGCGTGTTAGGCAAGAAGGCCTGGCCTTACACCACCCATAGGGTAACTCCCCTGTTATACACACTAGTAAGAACTGGACAGACCACACCTGTACTTTGGATAGGGCGCCTCATTCGTGTGCCAGTATAGGTGTAGGTTCTGTGTGTATTAGTTTAGATCAGGGTAGAGTTAACCTTTGTATTATTTCTTTCCTTTGGTTCTGTCCAGCCTCTCCTCCCAAACTTATTATTTATTATCCTTCACTAATATTTACCTTGGCTAAATAAAAGCCCTTTGTGGAAAAGGTACTCTGGTTTCCGTGTCCTTGCTTGCACCTACGACCCCATACTTCCTTTGCAGTAGGGCCTTGGACCGTGTTGGTGACATCCCACTCCCCTCCTGGGGAGCAGTACGAACGTAACAACGGACCTCTGAGACTATCACAGAGCAGGTGCATTCATTCAGAGACTTGATTACACACAGGTGGATTCTATTTATCATCATTAGTCATTTAGGTCAACATTGGATCATTCAGAGATCCTCACTGAACTTCTGGAGAGAGTTTGCTGCACTGAAAGTAAAGGGGCTGAATAATTTTGCTCGCCCAATTTGTCATTTTTTTTTTCAAGTTTGAAATATCCAATAAGTTTTGTTCCACTTCATGATTGTGTCCCACTTTTTGTTGCTTCTTCACAAAAAATGACAGATTTATATATTTATGTTTGAAGACTGAAATGTGGCAAAAGGTTGAAATGTTCAAGGGGGCCCAATACTTTCGCAAGGCACTGTAAATGCACAAAAAATACAGTAAATAAATGTACGCAGTAATTAAATCATACAATGAGAAATAAATGTATATATCTCTTTTAATTAGCTTATATATTCACATTTGTAAAAATTACCTTATTTATTTATTGTCTATTATAATCTTCAACTTTATTTATTAAGTACTTCTTTTCTGTTTTATTCTTCCTTTGTATTTTTTTAGCCTATTCATTTATTCAAAGCTATTTATTTCTGCCTGTCCTTTATACATTTCTGTATGCATTTCTGTCTCATTATGCAAATGAGGAGGGGCTGCGTCTTAAGGGGTCAACTTCTGCCCATTGGTTGGTTAGCGTTATACCTAAATATTTTCTAAAAGTTGTTCACTTGAAACTGCAGTTGTGCGCTGTCAAAGTGAGACAAGGAGACAGATCAGACGTGTAGGCATGGGTGGGCTTGGGTGTACCAGGACCACCTAATTAGATTGAGCAATAATCAGTTCCACAAATAAATAAACAGTGTGTCCATAAACATTAGATGCAGTATGAATGACACCAAAATAACTAAAAGAAAAGGTCAACCATTGTAGTTCAAACCAAATAGTTCAGTTCTGAGTGTCCATAGTTTTTTTCTATTCTGGGTTGGCATATTCATGTGAATAGTTGATATCATTATTGCGTCCATTCAACTGCAATACATACATACATAGTATTTATGACAAAGGTCATAAATATTAATAGGGACACATTCTGATAACAAAGCCTTGATTTCTGCACCAGGGAAAGGAGAGTTTGTCTCTATGTAGAGTCTGTTAGCATTCTGAAGTCTCTAGCAGTAGGCCGCCCAACTTTAATCATTTTAATGGACAATTATAGGTTTGCCTGGGAATCTGACAGCTTTTAATGAGATGGCGGTCCTTACGTCTTCTACCTGTAATGGTGTTTTACAGCCATTCTCTTTGTAGTCATCTGTGTTTATCTTTTCTCCTTCCTCTTTATTTTCCTGGCATTGCAGTATAGCATATTTAAAAGCAGTGCCACAGTTTCGTATTGCAGATAAAATATATCCCATTGCAAATCCGTACTGGTCATTAACATGGTGCATTACTCATATAGTATAAAAATGTAGTGTCTCTCACTGAGATTCAAACATTCTGCAGCTCTTACTAAAATTCTTAAATGCTATAAAATCCTCTAATTATCAACATAGCATGACCTCTAAAATGTATCAGAGATGCTCACAAGTCTCTGAGCTAGATTCCAAGTCAAGTCTCAAGTCTTTGAGCTAGAGTTCAAGTCAAGTCTCAAGTCTTTAAGCTAGAGTCCAAGTCAAGTCTCAAGTCTCTCATGGTTATGAGTGTTGTATTACCTGCTGCGTTCCATCCAGGCTGCTTAGACCACTACATAGCTATACAGTATAAGAAATTCAAAGCATGTAAATGTAATACAGTATGTTATTATGACTCCTTTATCTTTTAGAATACTGTAGCAGCTTTGATTATTTGTTTGGTATATAATCAGTGTAAACAGGCTATTGCAATATATGACAAAAAACACCAGGAATACTTTAGTTTAAAATTAATAACTATATTTTTCCTTATAACATGGACATACAGTATAGTTCACACCAAATATTGAGGTACTAAAGAAGAAATAATTTTCTTGTCTGTTGCTGAATCATAATGACAGACCTTGCCTCCTATTGCGCAGGCTCTGTGGGGCCATGAGAACTTAATACAGAAAATATTATCCCTCACCGTACCATAATTATCATCCTCCTCCCAATTAGTGCAAACTGTAAAAAACAAATTGTAGCAAAATGCAAAACACTATTGCTGCCAAACACAAGTTCAATTATTAGACAGTTACTCTAAAATTATTAGCAATAATAATGGTAAAAAGCATAACCATGTAATGTGCACTGCGTCTACAACTAATGACAGCTTATAAACTATGGTAAGTCAACACATCCCCCAGAATCAAGTCCAGTGTAACATTAACTAAATAAAACAGGTAACGTTACATGATCAACAATTAACCTGTAACCTGTTTGCAGCCAACATGAATAATGTGGTGGCAGCCACCGGGACATAAATTATTATTTTCATCACCTACCACAATTTGGCAGCAAACAAACGGTCATTCATCTTTTCATAACATCTAGCGAATGACAGTCAGAGTAACCTACCGTTGCCTTGGACATAGCTAAAGCAAGAAGCAAGCTAACTTTAGATGGCCAATGCTGAGCTAAAGATGTTTGCTAACCTATTAGTGTGCGTTTTCAGGTGCCTGGTAAAATTAGATGTGGTTGAACCAGAATCCTTTATCTTAATAGCACATATTTTGCATTCAGCGCTTCTTTTGTTTGTATGACGTTTTTAAAGCCAGAGCTTATGATGAATGGCACAATAGTTGCCGGTGCTGTCGACATGTTTGTTGTCCTCTCTCACTTGTGGCCACACGCAGCAGATACCCACACATATTACGTAGTACTTAGGTTACGTAGGTATTTTATAATGCGGAGAGGGAAATAACATTCAGCTTATCAGACGATTCCTAAAAATAAATATTGTTCACGAGTCACGCATCTCGAGTCCGAGTCGAGTCTGAAGTCTTTTGAGGACGAGTCTCAAGTCAAGTGTAAACTCACTGTGTGTGCGACTTAAGTGCGACTCGAGTCCGAGTCTCAAACTCGAGTCCCCATCTCTGAAATGTATGCTTTTACTTTTCACAGTCAGAAGTGTGTGGGCCCTTAATGAAAACACAAATATAAAATCTAAACTGTGTAAACATTGATATGGTAAGTTTAGGGAGGGTCTTACAATATTCTTCCAACCAGGAAATCACATTCTGGACCTCACACAGAAATTGGGAAAGTTAGCATTCAGAGAGCCATTTCAGAAAAAAATGTCTGGTTAAGTTCGGAGGACAATGTAGTTTGTAAAAACAGAAGGGATATCGGATTGTAAGTAATGACGTCAGAGGGTTTGAGTGTTGGGCTTCATGAGGACAGGGGAGGAGATGCATCTGATGGCCATGAGATGATAAGTGAAATAAGGAATTGTAGAAGGTCTCCAGAGATAGACCAAAGAACGGGGTGGAATGGGTAGGTTGTCGAGAGGCTGGCCATTATTAGTTACAGGAATTCATCTGGAGAGCGAGCGGAGCCAGAGGTCGAGGCGTGAGGGAGTTTTGTGTGAGTGGATCAGTAGACACCATAGCCTGACAAAATGAGGAGTGGAAATCATCCACTTTTTTCTTTCAAAGTTGTTCGCAGAGAGTTCTTTGCAAAGAGGGAGGAGGCAGAGAGGAGGTGGATGATTAAAGACAGGAGAAAAAGTGGACAAGAGTTTCCCAGGGCTGGAGCCAGACGTTTATAAGCCATAAGGTGAAATCTTTTGAGGGAGGGAAATATTTTTGGGAGATATCTAAGTTTATCTCATGATAACAAGCTAGTCTCTCATTATAATGCAATCCTAGCTTGAACTGTAAGGTGATGAATAAAAAATAATGGAATAGAAATTTTTTGGGAATAAAGAAAAGTTTTTGAGAGTTTTTTAACATTTTGGTGCACATCTATAACGAGCTAGTACCATTCATTGATGTGCAAAGCCTACTATGCATCTGCAAGTTTGAAGACATTTTGTTGGACATTAGGCCTACTCATTGTATTTTTCTCTAATAAAATAAAATACTAAATAAACACATTTCACCATTATTTCCACCGTTTATTCCCAGAAATCCCACTATACAAAGGGGTCCAATGTATAACCGTTCCACAACAAAATAATTATTTCATAGCCAGACAAAATCAAACTATATAAATAAAACAAATGCTATTAAGGCATACACCCCAACAAATTCCTTTGCAATTCAACCAACACGCTCGATCTGGAGTTATGTTATATTCATCCACTATATTCAGACTGTCACATTGTGGTGTGGTGTAGGAAAGAGGGAGGCCCAGGCAGGTAGATGGTTGTCGTATTTTTACCGAAGGTATTCTCTGGAAGTAACTAAACCGTGGAGAAGTGGTGAAATGGAAGCGAGGCACAGTATGATTATAGCTGAATATTTCAACACAGTCTGATAGAGAGCGTACGCGTAGTCTCAATTGACTTTACAGGAGGCACAATGATATAAAAGTACTCTGTACACTATAGCGGTGCAGACACTGTAGCTTCAAAGAGTGTACGCATTTTTCAAGCAAACCATATAACAGCACACTACTTACTTAACTCACTACCATTCCGGAATAGCATATCACACGTTGACAATATAACAGAACGTAACATAAATCAATGACGGACACCTCTCCCTAGTTTGGCCAGCATATACAGTATATACAGAAAGCTAACTAACTAATCAATCACGGCTAAACGCAATCATTAATCAACAGATCTACAAGATACCAGCCTAACCTAATCTAAACCCTATCATAGCAATAGCCAACCTAGAGAGAGGCGTCACATTCTTAAAGGGACAGTACACAATAAAACTCAAAACTACAATGCAATGCATTGGAACACATATTACATGAAATAAACAATTATACTGTACATAAGGAGTCCAGTCTCAGTCTCCAGGACCTTTCATAAAAGCCTCACCACCCATTTTACTGTTGTTTCAATTATTGCATATAATGAACCAATTGTAGCCTAACCTATCAGGTTCAGTCTGAAATTGAAAACCCTAGACCATGATTAAAACCAAAATTAATAAAACGTCTAAAATATATAAATTAATAAAATCAACAAGACACGGCTCCCCAGAGGCAAATCCAAGTGCCGGTAGTGGCAGACTCACTTCACATGTTTTTTGTAGCTTTTTTATACATTATTTGCCTACAAACTGTGATGAACATGGCCATACACATCAGAAAATGATGACAGATGCATAGTAGGCTTTCCTCATCAGTGAATGAGTAATTATCTCGTTAAAATTAGTTAAACTTTATGGAAGCCCTGAAGCCCAAGGCAAAAAAATGTTACTTTTGCCCTGGGACTAAGTTTATCTCGGTCAAACGAGATGAACTTAGTCCCTGGGCAAATTTTTTTTTTTCTTACTTTTTTTACTAAGTCGTTCAAACAAGATACTAAGTCGTTTAAACAAGATACTAAGTCGTTCAAACAAGATGTACAGTTCCGGATACTAATCACAGCTTTTAAGCATATAGAAAACATAATGCTAGAGACAAAATAATTTACACTTGTTACCAATCACAAGTTAGCAAGTAAAATTAACTTCCAACACAGAACAATGGACAGCAAACATGTCCATGTCTAAACTGAAGGACTGTATAATGTGTATAGACAACGGTCATCCTATGTTTTATGCTAATCCTAATGTTAACAAACTGTATCACACCAACACAATCTCTCTCATAACAAACTGTATCACACCAACATAATCTCTCATAACAAACTGTATCACACCAACATAATCTCTCATAACAAACTGAATCACATCACCATAATCTCTCATAACAAACTGTATCACACCAACATAATCTCTCATAATATACCCTTCTGTCATACTCCTTTTTACCTTCTTATTCAGAGAAAACATTTTAGAATTGACATTGGGTGGCACTTGAAAACAACTTCTAAGATGTTTTGGTACTATCAGTCTTTTATTCATATACCTTCTTCAGGCTGTGGGTCAATGTCTTGTCTTTTTCTTTTGATTTGATTGATTTTTTGACAAATGTCTCTTTGGTATGACACGTACAATGTACACAGTTTAGCAATACATTCATCAGCACTTTATTTTTTCGCACCTAAATACAAATGTTTTGTGTTTTTGAAGGTTACTTCAATAATAGCTTTGCTTTTGTTGCTTGTCAGTACTGTTGAATATGTTGATGAATATCTCGTTAAGTCTCCAGTAAGAAGGTCAGACCAAATTAGGAATGACTGGAAGAAAGTTTTTAAAAAGTTTCTCTAAAAGAGTCTGTGAACAGTATAGGTTCTTCTCAGTGCAGTTGCCAAGATGAATGCGCTCAAATGTTAGTTCACGTATTTTCACAAAGCATTCAAGGAATGGAGATTTGGAAGATGTGGCCTTTTCACTAAATATATTTCTGTCAGATTCTTCTGCTAACACACCTTGGAGTTCATTAAAGGAATTGTCTGATTATCTGGCTCATTTTTAATACCTAATTGTTAAGTTTTAAGTAATGCACCACAGAACAGACAGACCGTGCAGCTAGTACCACTTCAATTCTTTTATTACTTTTTCTTCGTTTTCCTTCTTCACAGTTCTTACCAACATCAAGTATCATATCTTGTGGTCTATTGCGCCCTCTAGTGGTTAAGCCATAACTCAATTCACAACATATTTCCCTTCTTGTTTAGGAAGTTTACCAGGTAAAATAAAACTGAATATGCCGTCTCTTAAATCGCTTAGACTTCGGCTGTAGTAAAATGCAAACTTGTATGTTTTTTTTTTATACATCTACTTAACATTAACATCCTTTTCTTCCTAATAAAAGTATCAATTTAACAGTCATAACCTGCAACATTATGTTTAGCACACTTCTAACATCAGCTTTAACTTAAGCAGAATTAAACCAATTATTTCCCAACCGAAACAGCATTCCATTCATGTTGTCAATGTCCTTATTATGTTGGTTGTCTTTTCTTTTTTTTTTTTTAACTTTCATTGTCATTCCCTCTTAGTTTTCCCCCCCAAAGGCCATTAAGAGGATCAATGTACATAATGACTAAGCCATGCAGGCTTCTTCCTGACCCTGGCAGACATCCGCACGTCACCATCCCGCCAATGTGCAGGTCCGGGCCCAGGTACTGGAACATCCAGCATTTGGGCAGGTCCTGGATTAGGTACCGGAACTGAACTGTCAATAGCGTCTGTTACACTGTCAGGGACCAGAGAGAGATGAGTAGCGTTCCAGGTGCGTCCATCTTCCAGCACATACGCATTTGCACCAGCTCTCCGTATCACCCTGGTAGGTTTATGGAATTTTGACAGTCCTTTCTTGACATGGAAGGGCTTCCGTAATCTTACTAGGCTTCCCTCTTTGATTTTTGGTACTTGTGCGCCTCTCCTCACATCTGTATAAGCTTTTGATGCATTTTGTTTGGAGGTGACATTGTTGCGTAGTTGCTTCTCTGTCAGCAGAGTAGATTTGCTTGCTGGGCCGATGTTCACCTTTGTGCGCATTTTCCTGTTGAACATGAGTTCGTATGGTGACACACCTGTTGTACTGTGTGGAGTTGCACGGTATGTGAGCAAGAAGTCCTGTATGAATGGTTTCCATGGTTTCCTCTCCTGCTCGGCAGTAAGAAGTGTCTCCTTGAGAACGTGGTTCCAGCTTTCAATGGCTCCATTTGTTTGTGGATAATACATAGACACCTTCCTGTGTGTAATGTCCCTCACTGCCAGAAATTCAGCAAACTCACTTGAGGTAAACTGTGTCCCATTATCACAAATGAGTTCTGTGGGGTTGCCGAAGCGGGCAAACACAGTAGACAGGAAGGTGGTGACAGCCGTGGTTGTGATTGATTGGCTAAAAGCCACCTCCGGCCACTTTGTATAGTAGTCAATCAGAGTCACCGCATAGCGGCAGTCCCAGTTCGCTGACTCGAACGGTCCGACGATGTCAATTCCTACTTTCTGCCATGGACCGTTTGGCGGTGAAACTGGCTGAAGTGGAGCAGTATGCATCTTAGCACTTTTATCATTCATCTGGCAGGTCAGGCATGCCCTAATGCTGTCCTGCACCCACATGTCCATGCCGGGCCACCAGTAAAAGTCCCGCAGCCTTTGCTTGGTGCGCACAACACCCTGGTGAGTTTCATGTGCTAGGTCCACAAGCTGTTTTCTCAGCGCCACAGGCACTAGCCGTCGGTGAGGGCCCCTGTATATCGTCACATCTTGGACTGAGAGTTCATCTCTAGTAGCAAAATATGGTTGGAGCACTGCAGGCAGGGACTTTGCCGTTTTAGGCCACCCCTTTTTCATCTGTGCCCTGATGGCAGTAAGCTCTGGGCATGCCTCACATGCAACAGCGAAGTCCTTCACTGAGAGAGCTTTCAGTTCCGTGTCCAGCAGAGCAACGAGTTCAGGCTCAGTCACTGGTTCTGCATTCTCTTCTGATGGTAGAGGCAAACGGGAGAGACAATCAGCAGCATAGTTTTGTGCTCCTGCCCGATACACCACGTCATATGTGAAGCAAAGGAGTCTGGCCGACCACCGGGCAATACGCATTCCTGCGCGCCCAAGTCCTTTTGTGTGTAACAGTGTGGTCAAGGCCTGGTGGTCTGTACGTAGTGTAAATCTTGTTCCCCATAAGAAAGTCCTCCACTTTTCCGCCGCCCACACACAGGCTAATGCCTCCTT
>JACXGM010039935.1:0-10438 GCA_016801145.1 Umbra pygmaea
ATGCCACTTTTGCCTGGAGGTGTGCAATGGCTATTAGACAGACAAGCAGCGAGACAGACAGTTTGAATTTTGGGTGAGGCAGACTCCCCAGAAAAGCTATACTTGAGGCTAACTTAACTTTTATAGCCAATAAAATAGTTGTCAAATTGTTGCTTTCAGTTGAGTCATGCTTTGGCCAGAGAGAGCCATATACTGTAGGTAGCTGCGCATACTGCACACACGCTCTGTCGACACTCAGATGCGAGAGCAATTAGCACCTCTCTCAGAGGTAGCAACTAGCGGCTGAATTCTCATTGCAATTTAACCAGAGGAATCGCTAGTCTCTAGTTACTAACAGTGGGTGGTCCTTAAAACAGAGCATCATGTGAGTTAGCGATCAGAGGTAAGATGGACACCAAGTGGTGCAAGCCCTACAATCGTCAGCCAACTTAACATCACGGGTGACCTCAGCGGTACACTGCAGCCACAAACAAGTCCAGCTTGTTGACAACACACCATTCACACAGCTTGGCTAAACACTTATTCTCGAGGGGAGAAGAGTGAAGACAAGAAGAATGCCACCAGTGTCCACCTCCCTTTTCACGTTGCCTCCAGCCAGTGTTCCCTGATCTGCCAGAGACAGGTTGGGGGGTTGCTGCTAATCTCTCCCACACAGAGGCCTTCGACACTGGGCCAACGACAACCCTTTCTCTCTAGGCTCCATCAACCAGCCTAGATCACTTGCACACAAACATACACACAGACAGTAGCCAGAAGCACACACTACAGGTGGGAAACAAAGATAGCAGGAGGCAGTACAACAAACGCAAACAGGTAGAAAACAATGTGTACATGCATGTGTGTTTGTGTGTGTGTGTGTTTTGGGGTACCACGGCACAGTGATTAATGATGAGGAGAAACTTCATTTCACACAGAGCATCAGCTCAGCCCCAATCCCCTAAACTCTCAGCTCATTTTACGCCTCGGTGGAGCTTTCCCTCTTTCTCTTGCTCAGTCTGTTCCTCTGTCACACGCACGCACACAATCACGCACACATGTAACTTGTGAGCTCGCACTTATATCTAACATTTGAGCTTGCACGCACACAAAAACTAAAAACACAGGGTATACATGAGCACCCCGGTGAAATGTGCAGTTTTAGATACTAAGCCTAAATGTCAAAAGGGAAAACAGATTTTTGCATGTCTTAAATAGAGCGTTACCGTGTTAACACAACCTTTTCTTATTACCTCTTTTTGCTTCACACCTCAAAAGTATATACTGTACCTGTGGAAATTTAACTTTTACGCAAGGGAATTAAAATCATGTTATTCTCCTCATATGTGATAAATGGTTAGTATGTTGTCATATAATTGTCATTTGCAAAGCTAAATAAGCATAATTGTGCAAAAGACAACAAAGGTTCTGAATAATAACTATACATTTTCATAACACTCAGAAGAAATCTATTTAAATTGCATGGAAATTGAGAGAGGTAGTTCAATAAATATAGTTGGAGAGCAGTTGTAAAGAAGCAGTAACACTGTTGGCATAGCTGCAAATTGAATGTGCATATAACTGTACAAAAGATCATGTGCAAACACGCCATTGGGGCAGATCAGACACACTGGGGTTTAAATATTTGCCTCACAGTGGAATGATGGAGCTCAAATCTTTCTGAGATGGTTTTATAGCCTTACCCTCTTCCTGATGTCCTCTGAGATTTCCTCTCAGCATGGTGTGTATTGCAGACATTTGTATGGGTAAAACTACATTGACCAGCTTTCACTGTTGTTAATTGTCACTATATTATTGCAGGCTATTGATTTGAAAATAAACCTAAGACTAGTTTTCTAGTGGCAAAATATGATGCATGGAATTCTACAGTGCCCTTTTAAAACAGCAGTAAAACTGTTTTATGGCCAATAAACCATATTTAAAATATAACATTTTCCTCAGGAATCATTCCTAAGTCATTAATGGCCTAATGCCACATAAGGGTGGAGATAGTAGAGATATTGATAACTGTCAACCTATCTGTCTAAAACGCTTGAATTCCTGGTAAATGCACAACTTCACTATTGTTTTTACTTAGAATTTTATTTTGAATAAATCAATCTGGGTTTAAACCAGGACCCAGCACTATCACTGTGACCACTTTAGTTGTAAATGATAGTTAATGCCTTGGATTCCAAGATGTCATGTGCTGCCTTGTTATTGACCTGTCTAATGCATTTGATACAGTGGAGTATTATGTTATGTTGCAGAGGTTGTTCTCATTAGACCTGGGGGTGGATGCATGTTAATGTTTTAAAAGTTGTTTGAGTGACAGAAATCAGACTGTTATGTCTGAAGAGGTGAATTCTGAATTACTTCATAGGCCTCCATTCTCTGACCCTTATTGTTTACACGGCACATAAAGGAAAGTGGTAGTACTGTGGAACACTATGTTGTTAAAGCTGCACTATGTAACATTCCATTCATTGTCCGGTCACCCTGAATTTTACACAGATTTCTTTTATTATTTTTTATACATGTTTTTATTGAACATATAAATAATGCATTTAAAATATAAACAATTTCTGAAAATACACATTATTATTTTTCCATAGTATGAATTTCCTGCAAGTTAGCTATTGTGAAATGTCAATTTTGCTATTCTACTATTCTCTGTATTTTGTATTATTTTTAACCCCTGGATCCAATATGCTAGTTCCTAATATTTACTAGTCCTAAAACATAGTTTTGGCATGTTTTTTAGTTTTCGAAAAAATTACATAGTGCTGGTTTAATTTTTATGCAGATAACACTGTTTTGTACACTGATGCATCAACTATAACCTTGGCTTGCTCTCATTTACAGAATGACTTCCAAGAATTGCAAATGTCACTCTAGGACCATGAACTAGTTGTAAAGGAATACTACATTTATACTGTTTACTAGTTTTCTTTATCAGAAAACTATTTTCTTTACACATGCTATTTATTTTTTAAACGTACACACATTACCAAACTGTTCTATACACAGTTGTTGTATATATGATTACAAAACTGTGTATACACATAATTGTCTATGATTTTAAAACAAGCAAACAAACTAATTAAAGAACAAGTTATGAAGAAAAACCTTGATTACTTGGACTATGAACTATCAATAGGTTCCTCAAAGAAGCAAATGCATTGAAGTGTATTAAATTGGAAATCTGAAGTAGTGTACACTGCCAATTTCATTACGTTATTTAAGGCTGTGTTCTACGTGTTCATAGAAAGCACAGTGCTTCAAAACAAGTGGATTTTAGATGAATTTGATATTGGGTGAACAATATCCCTCTTTTAGAAACAGTGTGTGTACAGTATGTGGCCCCTATTACGGAAAGCAGCATAACGTGCAGTTGCAGCTCAGCTAATCAAAGAGGAGACCAGGAGGAAGAGCCCTCGGACCTATCCACAAAAGAGAATGTGACAGAGAGAGAACATTACTGAGCTGGTATGCTCACATGGAGCAATTCAAACAAATGTAAAATCTGAATAAAGGCAGAAAAAGGTAATTATCAACAAAAACATCTACAGTGACGTGCATGTGTTCACCCCCCCTTAGACATTTCTACATTGTGTAGTGTGACAACCTGTAATGAAATAGAATTGTATTGGGATATTTACCATTTCTTTTACACAAGTAGCCTATGCAACCTTTTACTGAAAGTAGCTCTCCAGGACCGGGGTTGGAGATGCCTGCTCTAGAATGCTGATCCCTCTTGATAAAAATATTAAACTTTAAACGACCATAGGTTTTCCATCTGTGTTTACATTGTTAAGATGAAATCTTATGCAGAAAATCTCATTAGCACATATCTACTTCATGTTCAAACTAATTCAAAGCTCTATTGTTTAGCTACATGGTTAACACCTGTTACAGCCCAAAAAATCCCAAAACAATAAAACACCCAAAACAAAAATGACAACATAATGATAGATTGCTAAGAATACACCTATGGATTTAACCACATAGGTTAAATAAAAAATGTTTTTTTCCATCCTAATTTATCATTACCTTTTACTGAATACCTGCATCCATTAAAAAGCCTGATCCCAATTTGACTCATGTTAAACTAATTTGATAGTTGACATCGCACCTCAGAAGGACAATAGCTGATTCAGTCTGACCCCAGCAGCTCAGCCTATGTGAGAACCCGCCAGCCAAAAGGCCATTCTGTCATGCCAGTCAGAACAGAGTGGGCAGCTGGAGCCGGCCAGGGGCCATTAGAGCCAGACCTGAAGTTCCCTGTCAATATAGACTGCCAGTCAACAAAAACAATTATCTAAGGGAATCTTCCACATCTATTCCATGAGGGTGTATAATTTCAATCATATATTCCTACCTTGAAAAACATTCTAAATGTAGATAATATGTGAAGCAAATATGCTTTCTACCAGCTAAAGCTAGCTGTGCTGCTGTTAACCACTTTTCAAACAATGTCAGATCCTCTGAGATTTTGACAGCGTGCTGTGCATGACTGGCCCAGCATTACTCTGCAGAGAGCAAAAAAAGTTTGGGATTTAAACATTGCATAGAAAGAAAGAGGCTGATATCTCCAGTTAATAGACTCTGATTCTTTAAAACAGGGACATCCATAACAAAAAGTGAAAGAAGGGGAAGATACAGCCTTGAAATGAAGGAGGGAGGGCAGCAGATTTTGCCTCCGTCTGGACCGTCACGCTCAATCTATTCTCCGACTGTTTCTAGGGAGCAGGGCGGGCAGATGCGCTCTTTTTTTTGCTATTCTGTTTTCCCCCTTGATTTCTCTCACTTTATCCTTCTCTGCTTGCTGCCATTTTCAGTCTTTCGTCCTCTCCTTTCTACTTCGCTCTCCTTTCAACTTCTTTTTCTCTTTCATTGTTTTTCAATCTGAGCACATTTTCAGTGTTCAGCTTGGTGTGACATGCCTGCAATGGATGGCATTTACACTTCCCGTGCCATCCTGCTTATAATGACACTGTCTTTCACTGGGTACAGCTTAGAATTCATCAAACATTAAAAAATTCTGTATATGCTAAAAAATCATCAATACAAATCAGTACACATAATTAATTACCTTGCTCTCAATGTCTACAGATAGACATACTTTTCATAGATATAAAACATTTCAATGACTTACAGTACTGTGCAAAATCAATAGGCACCCTAGATGTTTTAAAATAATAAATCTAGTCATTAGTGTATCAGTACAAAAGAACAATTTGTAGATTTCCAAACATAGACTTGCCCAGAAATGCAATACACCAGTATATTGTTAGTTGGTGCTATTTGTAGAATTATTTGCCATAAGAATGGAACTACCTGCAAGGAGGTCAGTATACAAAAACTATAAAACTGTATTTCTTGATATTTTAATAATATGAAAAATATTATAATATTATAAAATATGTGAGCTGAACTGTAAGCAAATAGTGTTTTCGCATTGCCAGCTGTAAGTCTTGCTCACTGATCTGCATGAATGACCGCAAAACCTCTTGCCATTGAAGATTCCAAGGTTCACGTAGCACAGAGTTTGTGGTTTGACTGATCGAGTCTGTTTTCTGAAGATGAAGGCTGCATGTAGACACAAACGGTTATGTCTCTTAAACTATATTTCTAATAAACTGTCTGTACACTTACAAAATTCTCAATGTTTCGGTTAGCATGTAGGGACTCTCATTATGCTACCGTGGAAGTGTGGTGCTTTGTTGGTGGTCTATAATTTCAATTTATTTTTACTTCAAAAGTGCCCTCACAACGTTATAAGGTAATTATCAGTTTGCACAAAAACTGGGCAGTTTCGATTAGCATGAAAACATATCCCAGAGAACCGTCAACTCGGTAGCAATGTGTTATTAACCCCTAGGTTCATTTTGCGCCGGAGTTGTCCTTTAAGGAAATTTGAATTGCGTTACATTTAAAACCATCTCAGTTAATTTTTTTTACATGCCTACAACATTTAAAAAGTACTATATTTATCAGAAATACAGTGAGCAACATAATTCAGCGGAAAGTGACATTTTGTTGGTTATTTTGGTTCTGTAATCTAGAACATTGTGTTTGTAAGTATACAATGACAATGACAAAATGTAAACCATTGATAAGCCTAAAGAACAGAAAGCTAAAATTAGAGCTGGCTAAAATGCACCTAAATAGTCCCCAACAGTTCTTGAAAAAGGTATTGTGTGGGGTCTACATGGCATAGGGGGCTAAGTCGCTGCATTGCAGGACATTCTATGTCATGAAAGTCAGTGGTTCAAGCCTGAATATGGGTTCTCTGGCTTTCCTCTGACCTCTAGAACGAGGCGGCGCAAATTGGCATAGCGGTGCCCAGGATTTGGGAGAGATAAGCTGAATCATCTACCTTGCCATGTCGCTCTCCAGCGACTCTTTGTGTGCAGATTGAGTGCCCGTAAATTCAATAGCGGAAGTATAGTTGGTGAGCCTCGTCATCCCGTACATGATCTGACTAAAGGCTTCTGTGTTGGATGAGCACTGTGAAAAATATTTGGTTAGATGTGCGTGCATCCTGTCATCCTGCATCTGTCCAAGGAGTTGTGAAGCTGCCATCAAAGCAGGGGCAGTAGGAATTGTGAGGGGAAACAAATGGGAGACAAAAAGTTATTGTGGACAGATGAAACAAATATTAACATGTACCAGAGTGATGATAGAGGTGAGAGTTGTGGAGAAGAAAAAAGAAATGCCCATGATCCAAATCATACCACATTATCTGTGAAACATGGTGGAGTGAGTGTTATGGTTTGGGCCTGTATGAATGCCAGTGGAACAGGCTCACTTGTCAGAAGTAGAACAATGCATTTTGAAGTCTACAGATCTTTCATCTGCTCAGATGAAAAGTGCATGCCTCCAAACTCATTGGATGGCACTTCATCATGTAACAATAAAATGATCCTAAAAATCCTGTTGGAGCAACAAAGATGTTTTTGATGGCCAAAAAGTTTAACACAAAAAGTGATCACTGGATCTGAATCCAATTGTACATGCATTTTACATACTGAAGAGGAGACTGAAGGTAAAAAGTCCCAAAAAAGAAACAGCAACTGAAGATGGCTGCAGTACAGGTCTGGCAGAGCAACACCAGGGACAATTTCCAACGTCTGGTGATGTCGATGCATCGCAGACTTCAAGCAGTCATTGCATGCAAAGGATATGTCACCAAATATTGACAATTATAAATGTATTCTACATTATGCTAAACTGTCCAATGTTTTGTAGTGCCTGAAAATGAGGAGACAATGTACGAATGCTTCTGTAATTTCAGATATGTATGAAAATACCCTCAAATTAAAGCTGACAGTCTGAACTTCAACCTTATTGTCATTGTATCCTTCCAAATGCAAAGGGCTAGAGCACAGGACCAAAATAACAAAAACAATGTCACTGTTTAATGAATTACAGTGTTCACTCTATATACATACTCATAAATACATACTTAGACCAGTTTGTTATAAAAAAATACTAAAAATGAAGGACAAATTGAAAAGGTTATATAAAATGTAAATGCAAAGTTCAAAAGTGTGATCGATTGAAGGGCCAATGAAATATCACTTTTGTCTGTGCAGTAGAGTGGCGGCTGCTGGTCTTTCAAAGAGGGGAAGCTCATTTTCGGTCTACATCATAAAAATTTAAGAGCCAGGCGCATTTGTAGCTTTCACGCATTGCTATTATGATGGCAAATTTATATTTTTATATTTAAATAATTTTGACTTCAGACCAGGATTTTGTTGGTCAATGGCACGATCACATTCTGATACCTCAAGATACCATCACACCCAGAATTATTCTGAACACACCTACCTGTTAGACGAGCACACCCAGGGGCGCAAATATGGGCACAGGTGCATTTGCTGTTGAAACGACACGGGTGCCGGATGGGAAATAGACAACTGCGTTGGTCTTAAACTAACAAAGACACTTGCGTTCAGGCTTTGCACTGCATTGCGCTAGGTTCAAGATAGGGCCCTGTGTCTTTAATGCACACCAAGTAATCCAAACAATGTGGTGTATAATTGTATGAAATGTATGATGAAAATTGGCTAGCAATTTTGCCAAGCAAATACCAAGAAATAGGTTGCAGCATTTTGTCTTTTGACTACACTTTGCTTTGGTGACTTTTTATAATACAAAATTGCTGCAAATCAAAAGGAGATGCAGTCTTTTGACAGACCCTCCAATCATCCTGCAGAAGCCCATAGTCCAGGCCAGCCCATTCCTCCATTCACCCCCAGAGACACTGAGCATCCGTGGGCGGGACATAATCGCAGCATTTATCCAATGACTGTCTAGTTTCGAAGCACTGAAAAAAATGGACGCCAGGCTTCAACAGGGAAATGCATTGTGACGCTACAGAAATGTACAGTATGAGGAGGACATCAAGTCAGTCGACCTGCTATATGTAGCTGATACTGAATGAACTCGTCTTTGAGATGAATGTTTTGTAATGCATTTTAGTCACTAAAATGTTAACACAATAGTACATATTTGACAATTTTTTTACATTTTAGCCAAGCTTCCCTTGCAGTGTTAAAGAAATTGCACCTGTTGTGGCATGTTGATATGTTTGTATGCACGTGTCCTAGTTTGTGTTGCGTTCCTGCCTGAGCTTGTGAAACAGTGCACAAATGTTTGCCGAGACTCCAAATCCACAGGAAGAAATCACTCCGCCATCACAGAATCTCACAGGAATACAAAATCGTCAGTACACCCGCCTCTTTTATTCCCCTCCCGCGTGTGTACACGAGGCGACAAATTCCTGTCTCAAAGGAAGAAAGCTGGCCGGAGATGAAGTGGAACAATTAATTTCATGCTTGTCCTCCTCACCTTATATGCGAGTTGGAGGCCCATATCTGGTGGCACAGAAACACCCTCCATGGATCCCCTTTACAAATCACACAAAACTCTGTCCTACATACAACCACAACTGAGCAGTCTATCAACAAGTAAGAATATCATGTTGATGCATACCTCAAAATGTACGAGTCTCAACACCAGATACAGTCTAAGAAAGAGATGGGGGACAAACAGTGAGCATACAAACACAGGTGTGACACTACGATTGTCTTCTTTCTTATCAGACAACTGTACGTTAAACAAATTTCAGTCTTGTTTTAGACCTAATAGAACAGACCCTCAGATTTAACATGTTAAACCCTGTCAGAAAAGTAGTTGGTGAACCAATCAATGCAGTTTTTGGTAAAAAACTGAGGCTACTAAGTCTTCCAATGAGGATGCAATGATTGACCGAGTCAAAAGCCTTGGTTAGGTCAATAAAGTCAGCTGCACAGTAATGTACTTTATCAATGACAGTTGTAATATAATTTAAGGATTTTATTTTAATGATCAAAGCACACAGCGATAAGCACATGGTGCAAGTGCGCTTTGGGCGTGTCCAAATCCACTTTTGCTAGTTTGATGGCGGAAAAAAGGGTCCATGCGACCGGGCGCATGGTTCAGAAGGGTTGTACTAAGTGTCTTCAACAATTCATAGGTGTGTTTTGGCCATAGCATGCAATAAACCACATCAGAGTGTTATCTCCCATTCCCTTTAAGAACTAGACGTGTTTGTACCTTTGCGCATTGCTATTATGATGGCGGATTTGCACTGTAATATTTTCATTTGTAATCTTTTGCATGTTTGTGAGCTGCTCCACTTCCCTGTGTGTGTAACCAGCATAGTGTGTGTGCTGTGGATAAGCCTAGGTGCATTTGACTAATTTGCTGTTAAAATAACAATGACATTTTGCTATATTAAATTTAGACTAGGTTTGCGATTTAGACCACTTTCCGATGCCTCAAGATTGCACTACGCCAAGAATTATCCTAAACACACCTTCCTGTAAAACCAGCATGCCCATGGGCGCAAAGATGGGCACAGGTGCATTTGCTTTTAAACCACGTGTGCGCTGGATGGATAATTGACAATTTCGTCGATCTTAAACTAACGAAGACCTTTGCGTTCGGGCTTTGCGCTGCGTTGCGCCGGATGCGAGATAGGGCCCCTTGAGTGTAGCAGAGGTGCAGCCATGACCAATTCGGAAACCTGATTGCATAGCAGAGAGTGTATTGTGGGATTCGAAATGTTGGGTAATCCATTTGTTAATCTGGCTTTTGAAGACTTTAGAGACTAGTGGTGCAACGGATCGTCATTGATCCGTGATCCGTTCGGATCAATATCTTCGGTTCGGCACACACGTGATCCGCGGATTGATTACTGAAATAAAAAAGGTTTTGCGCATGTTCAGTCCGCTCACAGCATGGTCATGGCGAGCGGAGGAACGGAGGAGCTTGGACGTCCCGCGTCATTTAAATCCCCTGTATGGGAGCATTTTGGCTTCCTTGTTAAATATAATGAAGGAAAGAGGTTAGTGGACAAAACCGTGACAGTGTGTAGGCACTGTGGCACAAGAAAGCGATGTGACAGTGG
>JACXGM010039936.1:0-10449 GCA_016801145.1 Umbra pygmaea
TTGGAACGAGCTACAGAAGACTCTGAAACTCGTGACCACTGTCCCCCTAACTTCCTTTAAATCTCAATTATCAGAGCTTCTGTCTGACCATTGCACCTGCTGACCCCCCCACTACCTTTCCCTATCTGATCCATTACCGTGGCACTCTGCCAAATAAGCACCTGTGTATTTACTGACTTGAACAGTATTTATTTTAAATGTATTATTTATCAACCGTTATTTGCACTGCTACCATTTGCACAGTAAATTGTCAAACTAATGTTAACTTATTACATTGTATTTGCCTAATGTATACTAATTCGATCTACCGCTAAACCTAAGATTTCTTTGCACTAATTGTACATGTACTTACATCTGCCTCATTCAACTTCGACTGTATTTCAACTGTATATTTTATCTTTTGTCTTTACTGTACCCTTTGTGTAATTCTTGTGTATTTGTATTTATGTGTAACTCTGTCTGTACTTGCACCTTTTTGCTTTATCTTGGCCAGGTCGCCATTTTAAATGAGAAATTGTTCTCACCATGCCCACCTGGTTAAATAAAGGTTAAATTTTTTTTTTTTTAAATGACAACTAACGTTTAGTCTGCCTCACGATTTCCAAGAGCTTTGGACTCGGCGTACAGAGCGCAAAATTGTGAAGCTTGGCCTAATCTCCGTATTCGGTAGCACACATGACATTAAAAAGCAAAATACAAATGTAAAATAAATTCCAACCATTTGGAAATGAGTGCAGTACCAAGCAAAAAGCCTAAAACTTACCATTTCCATGCTATGTCTTTTTCTTAATGCATTTGTCTGATCTGCCAAACAAGTAGGCTATTGCTTTTCCAAAGAAAGGAAACCTTGACAAACATTTTCGGACACTTAATAAAATCTATGACAACGATTTTCCTACAAGAAGCGAGATTAGAAGAACAAAGGTGAAAGAACTGAAATCTCAAAAAAAACTGGTCAACAGTCACTTTTTAGTTGCCCAAGCCTAAAAGCAAAGGCATCCACAGAGGTATCATTACAGTTGAGTCACACCATCATAAACTGACTACTGTAATCTGTTGTGCTGTAGATGTTTTGAGTTCAGCGTTAAAATTCAATATCAAAAATCAACATTTAACATTTTTCTCTTTAATTAGATGAAGAATTCCACATAGAGATACATGTAGTCATTCAGAGAACAGACAGGAGTGGTGAGCTGTCCAACTTTCATAGGCAATGGGGAAAAATCGAAAATATATCTTTATCTAATGTATCTATGTTGTAGCCTACCTAAATCGCTTGAAGTAGCCTTGTTCTAATTATTTTACTATCTGATGGATTATCTAATTTTGATGGATGGATTATGTAAAGGGATCCCATATTGCAGTTTAGTAGCCTATAGCCTAGAGTTTTAGAGGAAAATGGAAAGAGTGATTTTCATTTGATCAAGCTGCATTTTGTTTTGTTAATGTTACTTCACTCAAAACTTGATTTGAATTTCATTAAGAAAACTCTTGTGTGAATATAATATTTTTTCTGCTAGCTTGGGCCATTTTTGGTACGCCTATGTTAATATAATTTCAATTGGCTATATGATTGAGCCTCTTGTGCACGCTTGTGTTAACGTGCGCTTGTTGCCCTGTGTGCGCTGATGCGCTCATCTGACATTTCCGAATTCCTCTATACAGTTGCTTAGTAAAAGCGGGATTTCCACACAAACAAACGTAGGCCTATGTGTCATTCATTAGTATGACAAATAATAGAGATTTTAACCGTGTCAGGCTCTGGTCGGGCTCAGACATAAATATCTTAAAGCTTGTTGGTCTCTGGTCGGGTCCGGTTACTGCTCTGTCGGACGCGGGCCCGGCTCGGACAGAAAAATGCGGCCCGATCCGCACTCTTCTCTACAGTGCTCCCATTTCACGAGAATTTGCTCCTAAAAATAGACATTTGAGACAAGGAAAAATGATTTACGAGCACAGTGTGCAAGTAAATATTACAACCTACCATAATGCATTTTTCCCCCACTTCTAATTGTTAAAAAAACTACAACTCCCACATTCCGCAAGGAGTCATGCGCCAACTGCAGTAGTTTTCTGTGACAACGTAGTGCAGTCAAAGTGAGAGAAAGGTGGGAGAAACACTGGGAAATAGAAAAAGTATCAAGTCTGTGTTTCAATTCACTCCTAAATTTCTTTGTGTGCTCCGACAGTTTTATTTAGAAGTACATGTACTCCTTGGAAAAAATTTAGTGTAGAGCCCTTGGAAAAAAGTTAGTGTAGAGCCCTTGGAAAAAAGTTAGTGTAGAGCCCTTGGAAAAAAGTTAGTGTAGAGCCCTTGGAAAAAAGTTAGTGTAGAGCCCTTGGAAAAAAGTTAGTGTAGAGCCCTTGGAAAAAATTTAGTGTAGAGCCCTTGAAAAAATTGAGTGTAGAGCCCTTGGAAAAAATTTAGTGTAGAGCCCTGAAAGAAGCCCACACTACCAGTCAAGAAGTCCTTAAATCTCATTCTAAACTACAGACAGCATTTGATTGCAGTTATTGTCTCCAACGGCCGTGGAACAAAATATTAAATTAAGGGTCCCAATATTTTTGTCTGTGCTATTTTTATTTGTTTTACTGTTTTAAAATAATATTTTACATCATAAAGCATTAAGCAAATTTTATGTACTCTTGCATCGGAAATAAATAATGTTGGATATCAAATACTTTTGTCAAGTTCTAGTTAGTTTAGAGAAGGTTTAGCTGACTCATCCTTGTCTGTTCCAGGTCTGGACTTTGTGGTTCCGAAGTCCGGGTTTTTCTGTAAGCTGTGCTGTCTCTTCTATGGAAGTGAAGATGCAGCCAAGAAAACACACTGCAGCAGCCAGCGCCACTATCAGAACATGCAGGTTTGTTTATTATTTATTCATATGCATATTCTGAGGATAATTAATAAATATTTCAAAGTAGTATTCTGTGGATTACTTCACTACAGCATATATTTTCACATTCCCTCTATCCCCCTTCCAGAAATATTACCTGAAGCAGAAGCAACAAGCGGATGATTCTAGCCACGCCTCCAACCATGGCACTGCATCTGAATGACCTCTGACCTCACCCTGCTAGTGTCTCAAATGGCACCTGTCCTAGCTGAAGTTGTTGTCATGGTTATCAAGAGTCTAACGATGCTGAAGACCTACTGGTGTGAAAAAGTAGAACAAGGGCTAATTACTGTTTATTTTAAGTTACTACAACACACCTGCTTTTTAGGGGTTTGGAAATAAAATGACATTAGTTAAACAAACAAGTTTAACAGGAGACAACTAAACATTACAGCAACCGCCAATAGGTGTTGGGACCGCCAATGCTATTTTTGTGGAAACACAAGGCATATGAAAATATGATTAATACAATAATTAATATTGTTTTTGTTTTGTCTGTTACAACACAATCTACCAACTAATAATAACAGCGTATTGAAAACATGCGTATTGGGATGCTTCAACTTACTCAACAGTCACTAAATACACGTTTTCAGCACATTCGGTGGTTCCCAACTCTAGCCACGCAAGTTTTCAAAAATAGTCACTGCAAAATTTTTGACAATACAAAATGTTATTTTTGAAGGAAGTCTGTCGTGGAATTGAGTCGATAAGAGAAAAAAATGGGGAAAAATAAATATTAGGAACTCAAACACATCTAGATGTATTTTTAAAAACTCGCGGTGGTCAAGTTGGGATGTACCAAACGTGTTGAGGTTTATTTAGTGACTTTCGTGTCTGAAACATGACAGGCACAACAATTTTGATGTGTTTAGGTGTCGAGAATGTTCCTTTAAAGCAAAAAGTAAGAAGTTTAAAACCTGTTATTTAGGCAAATCTCTTTCCTAAATAAACAAAAACAGCAGTGAATCTGCGACCTGCTGATATGACTTTGTAATTCTTTCCAGAGGTTATTGGGGATTTCACTGACATTTACTTTAGGGTTGTTTTTGACAGCATTAGTTATTCATCTGTCTTCAAATGCTGTTGTTTACCTTGGCAGACCTGGTCATTGCCAATTGCTTTTCTTTGCTAGGACATTCCAAACTGTTGATCAGTTAGAAACACCAGTGAGCCAAATCTCCCAATACATACTTTTGCATAAAATGAGGTGATGGAATATTGAAAGTACTGTTATGTTTAGTTGGTAAAACTAGGTGTATTGAAAACGCCTGAAATGAAAGTTGACAGTCTGTACTCTTGCTTCTCATCAATCTATGAATGTTATTTTCATGTCTTGAGTATACAGCAAATTTAGCAGTTAAGAGGGCATCGTATCTAATCATCAAATAGGCTGTATAAAGATGGCAACAGTAGCATTTGTATTTCTATTCACTCAGTCTAGGACACCACAGAGTCTACTGAAACTGGTTGTGTTTACACAGCCCAACAGTTCATTTTTTCCCCTTACTAGATGTTAATTAATCAGTAGTGAAAATATAGATGAGAATTGGTCAGCCAATGTAAATGCAGCTTTTGATAATACAAGCCAGTGTGTGTTAAAGTGGAACAATGCAAAATTGAGTAATTTATGTTCCTAAAAGTAATTGAGAGCAGGATTGAACTAGCGCGAGTGCTCCTGAAAAAACATTTTCTTACATTGCTGCAGAGGAAATGTCAGCTCGCACGCTTTGAGAGTGTGCTTAACAAGTCGAAATGTAAATGACATTCACACTTTCCTCTTTCAATAATATATTTTGAATTATGGATGATATCATATTAAGAATATATTATTGATAGAGTGATGGTTTGTTGTGTTTAGAAACGATTGGAGTTTGAAATAAAAAGTTTTTGACAACTTGAACTCACAAGCACTAGTTTGCACTTACAAGCACTACGACCAGGAAAATGTGACTTCCTCCTTGGCAGAGATGGCAGAAAAGGAACGCTTGAAACCACACAGACATTTATTATACAAAATGTATATGTATATATGTACCAAAAGCAATTGGGCTTCCCAATTTTTGGGTTTTCTTTGTGAAAACATTTTCATGCAAATTATCATTATTTCACAAGGTTGTATCAAGCTCATTAATGTGGACAGAGCCGTAGAACCATATGCCGTAGCACTCGCCCTGGCTCGACCCTGTTCTCCCTTAGTCAGAGACCTACCTGATGAGACAGACATTCAAATATTTACTTCAAACGATTTAGGAACATAGACGAATTCTAGAATTTTGTCAATGTTCACCTTCAAACATTTAAATATATAAAATGATTTAAGACACATTGTTATTTTTTGTGTTTATTTTTTGGGCTTGTATTGTTCAACCTTTGTTTAAATTAATAGAGAAAATAAACTTGGTGAATACTGATGTATTTGGTATAATACATTTACATTTTGTAAAATAAACTTTTTAAGAATGGGGTAAATTTTTACAGAAGTTTGTGGTGAGTGGGCATACATCATTCAGCATAGATGTAAATATGTCTGATGTTTTGACATACAGTTCTGGTCAACATTATTGGCACAATATATCCCAATAGAAAGTGTTTAGTGAAGCAGCTTTGGTCTATATACGCTCAAGAGTTTGATACAGAACAGCACAGGATGAAACAAAGACCATAAAAAATAGATGGTCGGAAGGTAATGGGATGATTTATTCACACCCTCTTAAAAAAGCGGAATCCATTTTAAAAGAAATGCAAAGTCACTGGTATGAAAGGTATGAAAGACCTGTAATTATCAGTGCTCACGTGGTTTGCGGGAACAGCAGCTCCTTTAAACCACCTCTTTTCCAGTTGACTCAACAACAGCGTGCATTTGAAACTCCCCTGTACTGGCCTCTCCAGACCTGAATCTTCCATCCATCCTGGACCCCAACGCAAGCAACAGGGGCTTGGGACTGCGCTGGCTCAACGTGGTCCTTATAGGGAACACAAAGTAGATTATTGGGGCAGGTCTTTTGTTAAGGCTGAAAAACTCTAAATTTTAGGTTGTGAATTGCACACCCCAGCCGAACTAACGTTTTACCACACCCGGGTAATGGCGACAAGGTTTTGCCTGGCCAAAACTACATTTGTCATCTGCAGGACCAGTAAGAATGTGCTACCTCTTCAGAGGGTGCTGGACATGACATTGAGGCAGATGAGGAGTCTGTTATTTCACCAGTGATTAAAGCAAGGCCCTAGAGACAGACATTACCTCTGGGTCATTTTAAGGATGTTTGTGTAACCCTAATGGCCAAGTTTAGAAAGGTGGGTCTATGTAACAACCCAGTATTATGGTTCTCATTGGTGTTCAACATTACATTAGTTATTGGTGACTGTTGTTAGTATGTAGTGGCATGGGCTGTGGCCAGAACAATAGCCTCAGCATAGGAATAAACCTTTGTTTCTAACATAGAAATGGAATGATTAGAATTAGACATGTGGTGTCCAACTTATTTCCTTTTATGACCTAGTCTGTGCCGTTACATTGTGATAGAAACCGCTTGATACAATCTAGCCTGTGATTTGTGAGCGACTAAGTCAATCAATGTATTTGTTCAATTAAATGATGAGCAATTTTGTGCGAGTAGTTAAGGTCTAGCATGCTTTGGGCATATCTTACTCAAATGAACGAAATGATGCAAAACATGTTTTTCTTTTTACTGAAAAACTTGAAAAGATCTGAGTCAGTAATGAGATTCAAACTTCCCTTCACTATTAAACAACCTGCCTGACATCCCCTGTGACTATTCACTGTCTTGGCCCCTCCCCCTAGTCCTAGCCACTCCCCCTAGCCATAGCTCCTCCCCCACCAACAGCACCTCCCTGTAAACACATCCTCCTTCCCCTTATGTTGTTTCTTTTTATGTTTTTGCTTATCGTGTGTGTGTGCTATGGAAGTACCATGTGCCTTGCGAAAGTATTAGCCCCCCTTGAACTTTTCAACCTTTTGCCACATTTCAGGCTTCAAACATAAAGATATGAAACTGTAAATTTTTGTGAAGAATCAACAACACTTGGGACACAATCATGAAGTGGAACGAAATTTATTGGATATTTCAAACTTTTTTAACAAATAAAAAACAGAAAAATTGGCCATGCAAAATTATTCAGCCCCCTTGAGTTAATACTTTGTAGCGCCACTTTTTGCTGCGATTACAGCTGTAAGTCGCTTGGGGTATGTCTTAATCAGTTTTGCACATTGAGAGACTGAAATCTTTGCCCATTCCTCCTTGCAAAACAGCTCGAGCTCAGTGAGGTTGGATGGAGAGCGTTTGTGAACAGCAGTTTTCAGTTACTTCCACAGATTCTTGATTGGATTCAGGTCTGAACTTTGATTTGGCCATTCTAACACCTGGATATGTTTAGTTGTGAACCATTCCATTGTAGATTTTGCTTTATGTTTTGCATTGTCTTGTTGGAAGACAAATCTCTGTCCCAGTCTCAGGTCTTTTGCAGACTTCTTCCAGAATGGTCCTGTATTTGGCTCCATCCATCTTCCCATCAATTTTAGACATCTTCCCTGTCCTTGCTTTAGAAAAGCAGGCCCAAACCATGATGCTGCCACCACCATGTTTGACAGTGGGGATGGTGTGTTCAGGGTGTTGCTTTTACGCCAAACATAACGTTTTGCATTGTTGCCAAAAAGTTCCATTTTGGTTTCATCTGACCAGAGCACCTTCTTCCACATGTTTGGTGTGTCTCCCAGGTGGCTTGTGGCAAACTTTAAATGACACTTTTTATGGATATCTTTCCGAAATGGCTTTCTTCTTGCCACACTTCCAAAAAGTCCAGATTTGTGCAGTATACGACTGATTGTTGTCCTATGGACAGACTCGCCCACCTCAGCTGTAGACCTCTGCAGTTCATCCAGAGTGATCATGGGCCTCTTGGCTGCCTCTCTGATCAGTCTTCTCCTTGTATGAGCTTAAAGTTTAGAGGGACGACCGGGTCTTGGTAGATTTGCAGTGGTCTGATTCTTCTTCCATTTCAATATTATCGCTTGCACAGTGCTCCTTGGGATGTTTAAAGCTTGGGAAATCTTTCTGTATCCAAATCCGGCTTTAAACTTTCCACAACAGTATGTCGGACCTGCCAGGCATGTTCCTTGTTCTTCATAATGCTCTCTGTGCTTTCAACGGACCTCTGAGACAATCACAGAGCAAGTACATTTATACTGAGACTTGATTACACACAGGTGGATTCTATTTATCATCATTAGTCATTTATGTCAACATTGGATCATTCAGAGATCCTCACTGAATGTATAGAATAATTTTGCTCGCCCAATTTGTCAGTTTTTTATTTGTTAAAAAAGTTTGAAATATCCAATAAATTTCGTTCTACTTCATGATTGTGTCCCACTTGTTGTTGCTTCTTCACAAAAAATTACACTTTTATATCTTTATGTTTGAAGCCTGAAATGTGGCAAAAGGTTGAAATGTTCTAAGGGGCCGAATACTTTCGCAAGGCACTGTATGATTGTTATTATTCATATTTATAGCACTGGCTGGACTCAAAAAGCAAAGTAGGAAACCCCTAAACCCTACAGCCTTGAATTATGGTTTATGTCATCATAAATGCTGGTCACACACACAAGTAACATGACTAGTATGGCTACCACACATACAGCCTGCCACAAGACTATGGCTCAATCACAATATGCATACTACATACTACATACTAAAAGTACTGCCACAAGACTATGACTGATGATGGGCCCCTCAAATCACAGGAATTAACAGAATCATAAATTATAGTTTTTTTAATGATTACATTTTAAATTAAAGCTGTGAGCAGCATTTACTGGGGTACAAGCATTTAAGGCCTTTAAGCACATAAGGCATTTTACTAAGGAAATATGTTTTTTAAAGCTTTTTAACAGTTATATAATAGTGCCACCTATGGTCAGATCTCCATATAATTTTTTACATCACCAATTTTCATAAGGTTCTGAGTTATTGTTTAGGGATAATATGCTTTTATATAAGTGTATTTTGCCACAGCCATATTCTAAATGATCCTGTTATAGCTACCCAAAGGGTAAAGCATTTTTTTTGATAATCATTGATCTAGAGCAGGGGTATTCAACTCTGGACATCGAAGCCAGACCCACTTTATTTTTTCATTGCAACCCTCTAATCTGGGACTTTTTTAGACCTCGGACACCAGGTGAGTCCAATTAATGTTTAGGTATAACAGAAAACCAGCCACCTCCGGACCCCGTAGGGTTAGAGTTGAAGACCCCTGATCTAGATTGTCCAGAGAATTGTACTGCACTGGTTTGGTTCTGATCGGAACATATTTTTCCATGTTATAATGCCACCTAGATTTTTTTTACTGTCACTTCAAATTGAACTCCTATATATTTGTCCCAAGTTGGGTGAATATTTCTCATTTACTTCTCGAGTTATAGCCATTTTAGTAAAAATAGGCTCCTCCCACATTTTTTGTTTTGCACCCCTTAGCGACCGTGAATTAGAATTTCTTTTTTATTTCAATAATTATTGATATTCAGACTCCATAAAACATTTCTGCACTGGTTTGGTTCCAATAGGTCCTAAAAACCTAAGTTTGCAAACTTATATTTAAAAAATAAAATCAAAATTGTGGCAAAAATTTGCATACCGGTAATGAAAACGGAGATATACGTTTTGTTCGTCAGGAGCTCAGCTTTCCAATGATATGAGACACTTGAGTCCAAGATAAACGTTCTAGGATTTATGAGCATTATTGCGCTCCTGGTTGCTGTAGCGTTACCTGTATGCCAATCGGGGTCATACTCTCCTCGATTTCTGTACTACCATCTGGTCAAGTACCAAGTCTCTAGCACTTACCGATTGGTCTGCACGATTCGTTTTATGGCAGAATAATAATAATTCTATCAATTTCAGTAGGGTTTCTGCACTACATGCTTAAACTCCTAATTAAAAATGTCCAATCATTTACTACCATCACAATCTCATTATGTGCCCATATATCACTCAGTTTGCTGTTTACAACAGGCCTCATGAAGTAGTCATAATGTAACAAAATTATTACAATGGAACTCTCTTCAGCTATCAGTACAACAAGGTTTATGTCATTCTCATAAGACTGCATTAGTGTCAGTCTAAAAGTAATAATAACGAAAGGTTTGTAATAATTGTAAACACATATAATGCCATTATCATGGAAAGCCAACTAGAGGCCCAGGTCGAAGCCATATCTCCACTCTTTTGATTGGCTCCCACCATTGCAATGTTAACAAATGAACCTTGCACATGTTTTCAAACCTCCATTGATTTATGGAACAAAGTTGTGGCAAGGTGGTCTAGTGGTCAGAGCAGAGCCGGCCCTAGACCTTTGGGGGCCCTATGCAAAATTTGGTTGGAGGCCCCTTTGACCATTTTAAGTACGTCAAAGTCACTATACGTCGGAGTCACTGACCAACACTCAGGGCCGGCCCGCCCATTAGGCAAGATTAGGCAGCCGCCTAGGGCGGCACGAATTTGAGGCGGCATTTTCTCAATTGGCTACCGCC
>JACXGM010039937.1:0-10449 GCA_016801145.1 Umbra pygmaea
GTACATGTATAACTAACAGGATATAACATCTACAGTACATGTATAACTAACAGGATACAACATCTACAGTACATGTATAACTAACAGAATATAATATCTACAGTACATGTATAACTAACAGGATATAACATCTACAGTACATGTATAACTAACAAGATATAACATCTACAGTACATGTATAACTTAAAGAATATAACATTTACAGTACATGTATAACTAACAGGATATAACATCTACAGTACATGTATAACTAACAGAATATAACATTTACAGTACATGTATAACTAACAGGATATAACATCAGCACAGAGACTACCTTGGAGAGGTTGAATGATTAGTTGGCTGATTGAATCTCCCCTGTGATTGTGACTGTAGTTGTCTGAAACCAGACATGGGAAAGAAAGCCAAGAACAAGACTCAGATCAAGAAGAAGACTCTCAACCCAGAGTTCAATGAGGTCAGAGCTCTACACATCTTCATCTATCATCTATCTATACCCAATTGAATTGTTTGATTCAGACATGGTTAAAACATTTTCTATTTTGCAGGTTTTATTATGTTTTGTACCACCCTATTAACATTTCCTCATCCACATGTATGCATTTCATCAAGCAACATGATTAGGTACATCCCTAATGGCTGATTCTCTGAGCGCTGACTATGGGCGTGTTCCTCTGCAGAGATGTCGCTGATTCCTGACAAATCTAATATGAAGGATATCAGCTAACTGCATTCAGTTCTATAGCAGTCTATCAGTCAGTGGCAGTGGAGAAACACTGCCCCCTCTCGTTGAAGCACACTACGGTAGTTCAAGGCCAACTGCTGTACTGCAGGCAATGTGTACTGAAACCTGGATCCCTCATTACAGTCAAAAGTAGTATAATATTTGTTTCTATTTGACCAGATGTGTGTCCTTGAAATGTATATTTCTAAATATCTCAAGGTAGATGGTGTGGTGGAGGGTTTAGATGGTGGGCCTCACTAAGACCCAAGACTGATACCCCTAAATAAGGTCATTAAAACAGCAGACCCCATAATAATCAATTCAGAATCATGGACAGAAGCTACAGACAGTCAGAGCAATTATAGAGTAACATTTAATGTGCTTCCATGGAGAACAGCACAAAGTCTCAGGTCAAAACCAATAATTACAAATATATACTGTACTGTACATATACACCAATCAGCCATAACATTATGACCACCTGCCTAATATTGTGAAGGTTCCCCTTTTTCTGCCAAAACAGCAGTCCCATATCCAACAAACTGCGATGCACTTTGTGTTCTGACACCTTTCTATCAGAACTAGCATGAACCTTTTCAGCAATTTGAGCTACAGTAGCTCATCTGTTGGATCAGACCACACGGGTCAGCCTTCACTCCCCACTTGCATCAATGATACATACACTTCCCATTTTTCTTGCTTCTAACTTACAAACTTTAAGGAAAAATTAAGAAGCAGGAAAAATGGGCAAGCATAAGGATTTGAGCGACTTAGACAAGGGTCAAATGGTGATGGCTGGATGACTGGGTCAGAGCATCTCCAATACTACAGCTCTTGTGGGGTGTTCCCAGTCTCCAGTGGTCAGTACCTATCAAACGTTGTCCAAGGAAGGAAAAGCAGTGAAAAAAAAAGCAGTCCTCTGCCTGGACACAGCATTTAGCCGTGGTATATTGGCACTATATCACAAACACCCAATTTGCATTATTGCTCTAATAAAGTAGTTACTAAGACAATTAGAGCAGTAAAAAGGGATGTCATGTCATGCATATTGTATACGGCCTCATATACCACAGCTATCAGCCAATTAGCATTCAGGATTCAAACCACCCAGTGTATAAGAGAACATATACCACCGGTATGATATTAAATACTTTTTTACTACTCTAATTGCATTGATACCTGGATTATAAGAGCAATTGTGCATCTCAGGTGTTTGAGATGAATCGTGATGCATCGTGCCATAAAACAGCTCCAACTTCATTGGGCATATGCCACAACATTTCATGCCTTATTGCTTACATAGCGGTAGTAGCAGTTAGACCCAAAAAAGCAAGCACTGACATGAGAAATGCATTGAAGAATCAAATGCCTAAACTATACATTACATTTGAAAAACATGTCAAACATCTTGATACTTACCTGAGGGAACGCCAATGAATGTATCGTTCTGAAACAGCGGCCATGCAGTGGTAGCCTAGAGGCTGTAACTTACCATTTAGACGAGCTGCAGCTTCCTTGCTGCTGTTTGAAACAGAGGTTTCTGATTCCATTCTCCTTCCTGGCTAAATGTATTAGTCAGGTTTCTCAAATTCCAGCTGGGCTTTTCGTTTATGAAACTGATACTGAGTCTGAAGGAATTTTCTCTCATTGCTTTAGGCCTTAATGCCTCAAATGTTACTTGATGTTTCAGTACCAACAGTACAATCAGCACTGCTGAAAAAGACCTGCTGCGTCTATCAAGAACACTGAGTGATTCATTTCTTGTTTCTGGCTTTTGTTTTATTTAACACACAACAATGTGCAAGCCACAATAACCTCTGTTTCCACTGGTACAATTTTAGTTAGATTTAACATTATGCTTGGCCTAGTTCACTTCCCAAAAGTTTAGACCCAATGCATTTTCGGATATGTATATTTGCTACTTAAAACGTTGCACCAAAATCAAAACATATTATTAGATGTACAGTATAGCTGTCTGCAAAGGTAAACAAATTATTTCACTCTAGGTAAGAAAAGAAATCCATTATATATACTAGGAACCTGGGCCCGTATTTATCAAGCTTCTCAAAGTGCCATTTTAGTCTTAAGTGCTGAGAATTGACAAAATTTACTCCTACTCTCAAACTTAAGTATAAAAGCAAGTTATCAAATTTCTCAAAGCTAAGAATCACTCTTACTCTCCCAGCTATTTAAGACCGCTCGAGAGGTCTCTCAAGTGGTTAAGAGTTGGCAGTAGGGGCTGGTGATGGCGTAGACAGAGACGTGCGCAAATCTTTTAGGAGAGGAAGAATGTTTTTTTTAATTGTTTGACGCCGCTTAATTAATTTAAAACGGTATTGTTTGGATAGAGCAGGCATCATCTTCGTCAGCGACTGAGTGAGGAACATCATTTCACCAGTGACATTTATGCAGCAATTCAATTTCAGATTAATTGAAGGTGGTGATTATGCTTTGTTTGCAACGCAATGCTGATGATTTGGCCCATCATAACCATCAATAAGCCGAATTGTAATGGAAACAATTATTGCACTTACAGCCCTACCTCACCGAATGACTTATATTTCAATTGTCACGCGTTTCACTGACTTCCCAACAACACCCCGCATAATCCAACAGAAGCAAACACAATTCATTCAAATAGCCGGCTTCTCAAGAGTAGTAGGCGCAATGGATGGTACTTATATAAAGATCATTGCTCCCAGCGTCAATGAGAATGTTTATATGAATAAGAAGAGGTGCCACGTGTACAGCATCAACGCACAAGTTGAGTTTGATGCAGACTACAACATTTTGGATGTGTTACTCAAATGGCCTGGGTCTACCCATGACGCGCGATATTGAATGAAAGTGGCCCGAAGCAGCTGTTTGAAAGGCACTTTCTGCCGACAGAGGATACCCGTTCACGGCTGCTCACCCCTTTCCATATGCCACTGACAAAAGACCAAATGAACTACAACAGGTAGCCTTTTTGTAAGCTATCACAATTGTTTCATAGTTTATTAATAGAACACTGTATCCTAATATAGGCGATATATAATATATCCCTTCACAGGGCACATCGTATCACACAACGTGTGGTGGAGAGGGATTGGCCAGTGGAAGCGCAGATTCCATATTCTCCACTCAGAAATTCAACTACAGCAAGCTGTGTTTTTATTCTCTCTAGTTCGGTTATCTTTTGGAATCCATGGTGGCTATGATTACATAATTAACTCCCGGCTATATATAGACAGGTCAGTTAACAGCACACTCGTTCGAAATATTTAATTGAGAAATAGTGGAAAACGTGTTGGAAATCTTTTTTGATCTTTAATTTACAATAATGGATTCTCTTGAAAATTCTTTATTGTCAAATGTTTGTTGAATGTCAACTCCTCTTATGAATGTCACCATTGAATGTAAATGTATCTGAGAATATTCTTAAACAAGTACATCTATTACGTGATGGGTTCTTGCCTATGTCGTCATCCAAAATCCCATTTGCGGCACAGCCAAGTGTCGTGAATCAGCTCTAAGACTGACACTTAAGATTTAGTCCTACACTTCACTAAAAGTAGGCCTGAGATGTTTGATAACTAACTTTTAAGCGCAGCTTTGAGCCAAGAATTTTCTTACTCTTAAGTCAAGCCTTAGCAGTGTTCTTAAGAGTAATTCTAAGAAGCTTGATAAATACGGGCCCTGGTTCCTAACCAGTGTTGGGGATAACGCATTACTAACTACGGTAGAAGTCTACTTTTTTTGGTAAAAAGTAACCTAACGCGTTACATTCACAATTCAAGTAATTAGTTACTAGTTACATTTATAATGAGAAAATTTGTAACATTTACATTATATTTTCACCTTTTCTGTTTTAGAACACAAGTTAATAATTTATTATCCGTTGTTGTTTTTTAATCCATATTTCATTAGTGCCCCTCCACGCCAATCAAAAAAAAGGAGAGATCTATTACTTAAATTGTGCGGATTGGAGGTTAGCGAATGAAATACATAGCCGATATTTTAACAGCTGGAAATATTCACATTATTTCAAAACTATCAAAAGGTTTGTCTCACTCAAATGTTTTGGACCTAAATGATTTTTCTATTATGGCGTCTACAACGAGTGGAGGTATGTCATTTTCAAGTTATATGTTTGCCGGTTATTCCAATAAACACATGTTGAAAACATGCATAATATCACACAATGTCCAATGGGCTTTAACAGGCAATTAGATTGCATATTATGTTTTTTTGCATGCATAAGGTGTGCAGGGATTCAAGTAACATGCACTCAGAACGTGTGTATTTGTGCCACTAAACACACATTAAGAATGCCTATAATTCTGCCACCCAACAGATCTAAACTGTACCCTTTAGACTCAGTATTACTGATTCAGGCCTGCTCACTGTATTCTCAATGTGTCTCCATTAATTACAGTAGCATTATTAGAAGTCAAATTCCATTGCATATTCTATGTAACTCAAATTCCTTTCTTTATCTGTATTTCTTTACTGAGTTAAAAAAAATTATATACTCAGACATTGAGATGAAATTGGCTTTACATACAAACACTCACACATTCATCAGAAATAGACTGATTATATTGGTCAATTGGATTTTCATTTTCAAGTGCCAATCTATTTTTTATTTCTACTACAGAATATTGCAACTAGTAAATATTTAAGCAGGATTTAATGTGCCAGTCTATGTTTCACTTCATTGGGAAAATTAAACATGCAATTTATTTATCATTTCTTGTGTTCATTGGAAAAGCAAAACTTTCTAAGTCTTTCTGGGAGCACATGTGGTTATTCCCCTTAACTGATCATTGACAGCTGAAGTTGTGTTGCAGGAGTTCAGCTATGAGATCAAACATGGAGAGCTGGCCAAGAAAACCCTTGATGTCTCTGTGTGGGACTATGACTTGGGAACATCAAACGATTTCATTGGTGAGTTAGATCTGGTGCCACTTAGAATGTCTTTATTTTACAGTGAATGCGATTACCAATACTTCCCCTATTGATACAAATCTTTATAGTAGAATTATAAAACAGTAGTAGCATAATACTAATTAACACTGCAGAAATATATATAAATAGCAGCAATATAGAATAAATAATAAAAAATAAATAATATATGCACATTTATGACAGTTAGAAGCAAGCAGCAGGGTAATACACTACCGGTAAAAACTTTTAAAAATGAACTGAACTGGAATTTTATGTAAAGGTGATATAACAGGCATTTTTTTTTCTTCTCATTGGTAAAATGATTAAAATGGCAAAATTTGTTAAAAGGGATAAACTGGTATGTTGTTAGTGTTGTTTTGTTACATGGGTGCCGCTATTTTGGATTTCAACAATCGGCTACGTCACTGGTATGGTAAGCTACTCAGCCATACCAGGTTATGAGTCTGAGGCTAACTGACATGACTGAGGAAACAGGCCTATGGGGGGTTTATACTGTTTTGCCCCTGGCTGCAGTAATGAATGGTATAGGGCTAAGGCAGCTGGGGTTAAAATAAATGTCCACAGGCTACCTTTGACAAGGAAACCAGCCCCTCAATTCATGGCTAGCTGCCTTAAAACTGGCTAGCCCTCCGACTGCCCCTGAATTTCGTGTCTGTAGTGAGCATCTTTTAACAACAGACAATTTAGAGAACTGTACTTTCAACACAACAGTGTCACTGGTGAGGGTTAAGTCCAACAGACTGAAACCTGAGGACATTTCATCATTGTTTGACTTTTCAGGCTACAGTACAGGGCAGACAGATAGACCAACGGAAAGTAACACCGCCGTCACTATCTGCCGCAGGGAAAGGGCGCTGAAACACTCAAGTCAGGCAGAGGACAGTTTAGGTGTTATCCAGCAATGCTAGCAAGTCTACTAAGCAAAGGGCTGTATGTAACGTTGTTGTCACATACACAGAACATGTACATATTCACATAAACGCACAAATAATGCCTAACGTGTAGGCGTTATAGCGTTTAACAAAACTGAAACTTACACTGGACATTAATTGAAATTGAGTCACAAAGCTAGAAACAGTACCAAACGATCCAACCTAGGGGAAAGGGCTATCCGCTAAACACGTTAGAAGCACTCATTTCAAACTATACAATCTAGCACTCCGACCATAGACTGTATAAATTAAGCATGACTGACAATATCACAGATAGATAATAATGCATTTACTAGCTGCTATCTAAACCACCACGGGTCTGTAAACAGAATCCAATGTCCCTTTCTACTCACCCTGAAGCTAGCTGCTGTTCACCGTCCCAGGGCAGATTGTTGATGTAGAGGGAGTTCAACTTGCAGAAATAGCTGCTAGTTCCATAGTAAGAGATATCTGTGCAATATCCATCCGTGCAATATCCATCAACAGACACAAGAAAAAGTTTGCCAACTCTGAACTAGCCTAAAGTAAACAGCAAAACTCACGAATCCTCCGTGCAGGTAACTTAACAAGCGACCCCATTGGATGAATTCGTCCAATCACATTTTTCATTTATCTGCCTCGATTTTCTAAAACGCACAGGACATCAACCATGTTATTCTATTTTCTCTAAATGCACACGATAAGCAGTCTCTATTTCCTAAAATGCACAATGTGCTTAGATATGTAGTTATTTACTCCATTAATAATTTACTGTGTACATTACAATACACATCATGCAAATACAATCTAATGCATATTTTAGACAACTTTGTATTATATGCCGTTGAACTGACTCATTTTCGTGTGTAAAATCCGGCAGTTGTTGCCTGTACTGTTAGGACCTTCTCAGGTCCTACCATACCAGTGACGTCATAGAAATTGGCAGCGTTCTATACTAACGAACGCAGTTTTGGGTGTTGCTTAAAAAAGATATGTATTGATTTTTTGATAATTTTTTTTTGTTTAATTATTTTTGATTGTCATAAATAACACACTATCAACATAGATTTTTTCAAGCTAGGAATTGATACCTTCATTCACCAAGGTGGGATTAAATTTATCTTAAATTATAGTCAAAACATGATTAATTATGGATAAGCTCAAGGTTTCATCATTAGGACACTGAATGAATGGCTTATTATGAATCAGTCATTTCCATCAGTGGCAGACATTTGCAACATTGGTAATGTCTTGGATATGTCACAGTGTTGCGGGTGCAGATGGCTCAGTGGGTAGGGAGTCAGACTTGTAGTCAGAAGGTTGCCAGTTCGATTCCCGGCTGAGCCAAATGTCGTTGTGTCCTTGGGCAAGACACTTTACCCTAATTGCTCCCAGGTCGTTGCTGTAAATAAGAAACTGTTCTTAGTCAACTTACCTGGTTAAATAAAGGTTAAATTTAAATTAAAATGTCACAGTGTTGATGGTGTAGAAGGAGGGAGACCAGGTAGGTAGGCAGGCAGTAGATGGTTTTGTAGTTTAATGATGGTTAGTCCAGGATGTGTACACAGGAGGAGTAATGGCAGGTGGCAGCGAGTTTGCACAACCGTATTTAGTTAGCATTTACTACGCTTATAGAGACATGACCTGATACAGAGCGTACACAAATACTCAACTGAACAGAACATCAGGGGTGCACAACGAATATATCTTACTGCTCTATCGCGGCATAGACGTGGATGGCTAACTATAAAGAGCGTACACCTGTACTCAAGCTACACATTTACACAGCACACTACTTACACAGTAGCACAATTTTCCAGGACAACCGCAGACTAACAGCAACATTCATAAATGGAATTTACAATGAGCCGTGCCTTCCCCTGAATCAGCAGAGCTTATATATGATCTCCCAGACACAGCTGAATGTAATCATCAATCAGATCAAACAAGCAATTGACTTAACTATGTTGAGATCTATCCATAGCACCTGGGATTTAGGGGGGGTGGCGCCAATGCTCCATCACACACACACATATGAACTCAACTCAAATCATCGGTACATCAGCACTGGAACAATATAAACAGAAATATACATAATAGGTCATATTTGCCTACAAATACATATCTCAGTTGAATGGCCACACCCTCCCACTCTGGGCCAGTGTGACAGATGCTGTATGTAGAGTATTTTAATCAATTTAATGCCAAGTGAGTGATTTTCTACCAAAAACATGAAGATCCCTGGGTGTTCTAAAGCTTTTGACGTAGTGTACAGTATACATTATCTACTCAGGAATATGTGTCAGTTCAGCTATTTAACAATTGTGTCTAATCAGCATAGATCCTGGTTCATGTGGACCCTGGAAACTTGAAGTACTGTATCTGCTCTACTTCGGCCCTATTGATGAGGATGGGGGCGTGCTCTCTTCTACACTTCCTGTAGTCCACGACAGGCTCCCTGATTTACTGATGTTCAGGGAGGGGTTGTTGTCTTATCACCTGTATGCAGTCTCATAGTCATTGTTGAGGCCCAGTTGTGTTGTCAACAAACTTGATGATGGGGTTAGAGCTGTGTGTACCACACAGTCATATGTGGACAGGGAGTAAAAGACTGGGCACCATTGTGGTGCCCTCGTGTTCAGGTTTAGGATGTTAGAGGTGTGTCCGTCTTTTCCACTTGGTGGCACCCTGACAAAGGCCAGTATCCAGTTGCACAGAATGGGCCCTATTTTAACAGTCTAAGCGCATGACGTGAAGCGCATGGCGCAAGTGCGCTTTGGGCGTGTCCTAGTTTAAAAAGCGGATAAAAGTGTCCATGCACCGGGTGCATGTTCTAAAAGGGTTGTACTAAGTGTCTTCATTAATTCATGGGTGTGTTTAGGGTGTAACATGCAATAAACCTTACAGAGATTCATCTCCCATTCACTTTAAGAGCCAGGAGCGTTTGTACCTTTCGTGCATTGCTATTATGACGGCGGCAGGGTGGGAAATTAAAAAAAGATTTATGCCGAAATTTTACCAGCCAGTTAGATTTTTTTACCAGCCACTTTTTCCCAACTTCAAATACATAAAAGAAAACACAGTAGCATATTCTATATTGCTTCAATACTTTAAATTCACTATGAATACATGTGTTATTAATATAGGTCAATTACTAAAGGGACATTTAGTGAAGACAAGTCTGAGATGAATAATTTTCAGATGATTGACAAATTGTGCTAATCTGTTAGCTAATTATATGACTTACTACCGTATTTTTGTCAGCTACTTTTAAATCACTCATGCAGCAGTAGGCAGTTTCAACTTTGAGAGGTGTAAAACTTTGCTGATGTAACTCTTGACGTATGCCAAAGTATTTACACATTTGTAAATTACATTCCCTAATAATCTATTTTTTTAAACATCTGGGATTACTAATAAAAATACAGAAGCATTAGTTAAATTATTTACATTTATATTTTAGTCAATTATCAGACAGTCTTATCCAGAGTGACTTAAAGTAAGTACAGGGGCATTGTTCTTGGAGCAAGTTAGAGTGAAGTGCCTAGCCCAAAGACAACAACATTTGGCACAGCAGGGAATCTGCCTTGTCTAGGATTATTCTGTCCAAGGAAATAAGGCACAGAATAATCCCAAACAAAAGCAGAGGTCAGACTGGAATAGCTAATAACTGGCTAAGGTACAACAGGGAAATCCACAGGCAGAATACTTTCAAAAACAAGGCAGAGGTCAGACCGGAATAACAACACATGAATGAATAGAACGCTCAGTAATAAGACTTTTGTACTTACAATACCTCGCAAGGAGGCTATGGATGTGTGTGGCTTATATACAGCATGGAGTGAGCAGGTGTGGTGAATCAGG
>JACXGM010039938.1:0-10449 GCA_016801145.1 Umbra pygmaea
TATGCGTCCCTAGAATGTGATAACTGTGTGAATGTGTGTCCCTAGAATGTGATAAATGTTTGAATATGTGCGTCCCTAGAATGTGATAACTGTGTGAATGTATGCGTCCCTAGAATGTGATAAATGTTTGAATATGTGCGTCCCTAGAATGTGATAAATGTGTGATTGTATGCGTCCCTAGAATGTGATATTTTTTTAATTGTATGTGTCACTAGAATTTGATAACTGTGTAATTGTATGTGTCCCTAGAATGTGATAAATGTGTGAATGTGTGCGTCCCTAGAATGTGATAAATGTGTGAATGTGTGCGTCCCTAGAATGTGATAAATGTGTGAATGTGTGCGTCCCTAGAATGTGATGAATGTGTGAATGTGTGCGTCCCTAGAATGTGATAACTGTGTAATTGTATGTGTCCCTAGAATGTGATAACTGTGTTGAGCTGGACATGACTGCGACCGTAGGGATGGTAATTGGAGATCTGGTGGCCACTGTCCTGATTGGGGTGGCTGTCTACTACATCGCCTCCCAGCCAAGAGCAACGCTGGGCACCAGCAAGAAAGGTGAGTGGTCACACGGAGGGAAGCTTTTGGATTTCAGATTTTTTTTAAAGTTTTTTTAAACTTCTGTGTTTTTGTCCCGGTCTGTTTTGTGTTTTTCTTTTTTCATGTATTTCCTTTATTCCTATAGTGTACGGTGGGCTTTGTGCGGCTGGGGGGATGCTGCAGGGGTGGGGGGCGGGTTTGGTTTGGTAGGAGATATTTGTTCGGCCGGGGGGGCATAGATATCAAAATAGTGTGCATTTTGTTTGTCTATAATGTTGGTATTATTGTCATTGCCAATAAAATCTATGTATCTTATCTGTTGGTTTGGTGTCAAGAGTTTGAAAATACAGAAATTAATTTAGCCTACTTGAAAAGTCTTCTGTCTTTTAATGTTGTCTATAGAACTGTGAAACTTTTAAAATAACTTTATTAATATCTTTCTTTATTAGCTTCTAGCCAGATGGTTCTGATCCAGAATGAGGCAGGAGCCCAGTCAGACAGCGGTGGTCACTACCAGGTACCTGTTCAAGTTCTGATGTCAAATGATAATTAGCTGTTTTATTACCAATGTTATTTGTGAAAACAGAGAAAATCAGAAAGGGCAAAACCATTCCACAACAACTGAAAAGAACGCAGTGTCAATGAGAAGCATTATCAATTGAAATGTATATTTGGGAAAATTTCGGTTTCGGGAGATATGACACTTTGAGTGCCCAGCGGGCCGGATCAAAGTGCCCGGCGGGACGGATCAAAGTGCAGGGCAGGGCGAATCGGGCCCGCCATATGTTGCCCCCCACCCAATGTAGAGTGATGTTTTAACGTAAACTGTTCACCAGGTAGAGAGGTGTTTTATCTTAAACAGGTCACCATGTAAAGTGATGGTTTAACTCAAACAGACGGCAATGTAAAGTGATATTTTAACTTTAAGCTGCACTATATAACTTTCAATACATTTTTCCTGTCGGCCCCAATATAAAGTAGATTTTTATATATATGTCAATTTTTTTATATATATGATTCTACTGAACACAGGAATAAGACAGGGACAATGAAACCATTTTCCAAAAATACACATTATTATTTTGTCCATAATATGCATTCATTGCTAGTTAGATATTGTGAAATGGCGATTTTGTTATTCTAATAGTATAGTGCAGGTTTAAAGAGGTCACCATGTAGAACGAAGTGTCATCGAGGCAGATGATGCTTTGACTAAACTGTCTATAATTGATCATTTATACAACCATTAATTGGTAAATGTTTTCCTCTCTCTATCTCTATGTTCTTTTTCTTTGTTTTGTTTCTTTCTTTTTTTCAGCGCCTGAATAAGAGGCGTCAGGACACCTCTGAATACAGCACTCTAGCCGATAGAAGATAATGGATTAGAAAAATACAATATGCTGCATTACATTTATCAGTTCTCTCAATCAACAGTTGGTGAAAATGTTTTACCCCTCTCAATTTCTTATGTCTAATAACCTTTGTGTCTTGTATTGTCAGCAGCCAATCACAAGTGTGGATAGTCAAAGATCTGTTACATGCTTCCTCCAAGCATGCGTAACCAAATAGTCAGATTCTAATCACATTTCTCATTAAACATGAACATCTTAAGTTAATATATATGTGGGAGGTTTACACATTCACAAACTATACACCATAATGGATGTCACATAAGCCCGACCTGCACTCAAGGAGTGGCTGGAGTGCGACATGACGAGGTAATTGTTGCTGATTACATACCATCTACATACCCTTGGGCACTGTACTCATTTGCACCACCCAGGCTGAGCCCCTTGACCATAGCCAGAATACTGTAGCCAGGACACAAACCCTGGCCACGTGCCGCAAAGCATCAACTTAGACCACCGTGCCACATGAATGACTAACAACAGTTGGTTTCTGACCACAAACAAAAGTCAGCTCTCTAATGTCCAAATCCACTCAACAGGATATTTATTGTAAAGTGCCAACAGCTTTACCTGTTAATGTCATTTAAATGTTTTATGTACATATAGTACATTGTCTGCTTGCTACATTATATTTTATGAGTTTAATTTACTTTTCTGAATTAATTAATATTTTATTCTGGTTTCCATGACTTGCATTTTTCCTTAACACATTTGTTGATTCTTTGAAAGGAGAAACGTATTACTGTACATGTACATTTTTCTTGTTTGTTTTTAATAATTTCTTGTAAAAACACAATTTAGGATTTTATGTAGTTTTTAACTGTTGATTGAAATATCAACAAAAGTTTGGTAACAAAATAAGGATGAGAATTATAACAATAAATCCTTTTGAGATCATTGTTTGTGTGTGGTGATATTTTCCTGGCATTTTTGTTTGTTTTATTTTTTAATAACATCAACAGTTGAATCTTAAGTATCTAATTTTCCACTTTTGCACCATATGCGTTTGCACCACATCAAGCCAGTCTGTCATGTATGGTAATGAAACACAGCAATGCATCGCTCTCATACATATCGAGTTTAGTTATGGCTGTTCATTGCAGATAGTCTAGAAAGTGTGGTTTCCTTACAGAAGTAAATCGGAAGAGCCTAAACAACACAGCTCACATTTGACACAACGAACACCCACACAACCGGTAAACGTAGATGTACACCTGCTGAAATACACACGCAGGCAGACGCACACAGGCGCACGCAGACGCGCACACACACGCGCGCGCACACACACACACGACACACACACACTCACATGACACACACACACACTCACATGACACACACACACTCACATGACACACACACACACTCACATGACACACACACACACACACACACAGAAGAACAAATTAACCACTCAAACGTTTAATCATTTTATGAACAGTTACTCCACAGAAAATACTTCAAGGGATAGTTCATGATTTTACATTTAAATCCATCTACTTCCACAGAGTCGGATCATCTTGTGGATTTTATTTTTATCTCTGCATTCAGTTTGAATGATATTGCAGTATAGTCTTAGCACATGTACATTTTAATGTTTGCTGGTCCTCTAAACAGACAATGATTTAACGTTAGTTAGTATTGGCATGTGGTGTGAAACGTCTGACTTTCTTCATGCTAGATGCAGGTACATAACATTGTATATCTGGGAGTTCTGGTGACATACTAGGTTGGTCCCTGGTGACGTGGTGTGCTAGGTTGGACTCTGGTAACGTGGTGTGCTAGGTTGGTCCCTGGTGAAGTGGTGTGCTAGGTTGGTCACACTAGAGCATGGCTCCAATATTTTTTACCAAAGTCATCTCCACAGTGCACTGTACTCATGAAATTAAAATTGGCGCTCGCTGGTTAAATGCTAAAAGGCCATCACCACTACTGTACATCTGCCTTGCTCCTATGTTGCTGTTTTCAAAATGATGACTGAATACATTTCAGCGCAGATAAACACTGGTGGAAAATAACATGAACATTTTCCAGTGCGTCACCCTGATTAACTCTAAATTACATTTCTTTCTCTCTAGTTCTATGTTCTAAATATCAACTCTGCAATTATGTAGGACATGATCCTGCACAACACCAAACTTTTTTGGAAGTGAAAAATTGCTGGGATTTTAAAAACGTATAGAAATATAGTGAGAAATGGGTGCAGCATTTTGATGTTGACTTGTTTGTATGGCCTCCAAACTTTGCACACTGGTCCAGGAGCCCTGAACCCTGGTTTACATGTTTTTACACAAAATAACTACAAAATATACATACGTTCTTTAGTTTTTTTGGATAAATATCAAATAAAACATAGAATTCAATAACCCAGGATGTTGAATTTCATTTATCCATATTGTAGCCATGGGTCTGTTGAGTCCAGAACCATAAGGCACTTCACTGTAGGTCAAAGTATGTACTTTGTGCCGGGTGGACCTAAAACCCCTTAGAACTTGTTGGAAAGTTGTCTTTATTAGTTTCAACAGAATCATAGTTCACATTGCTTTGTAAAAATACACATCAAATACATAGACACACTTGTCTTGCAACACATTTTAAAATACATATTGTTTCCACTGATATGTGTATATCTTGCAACATGAAATGTTTCCAATGAGATCATAGTGATTACCAACAGATTAGCAAACCAGCCCATCAGCCCCCATCATCTACTGTATACGTGAGGCAGCAGGCTTGGCTGAGGCATGTGAGGCGTGGCTTAGATCTTGAGAGAAAACTCTGAACATAAAACATTGAAAACTAGCTAAAAGCCAAAACTAGCAAAAACCCAAAACTAGCAAAAACCCAAAACTAGCTAAAAGCCAAAACTAGCTAAAAGCCAGGGTTGCATGATGATTTGAAAAACCACACGTATTTACTGTACATTTTAGGATCTAACAATGAAGTAGATGTAAACTAATATATAGCAATAGCACTGTTAAGTAAGAGTTAAACACTTGATTCCATTCTACATAGTCAAACATCTCAAATCTTGAACAATGACTTCCTTTATTGTGTCTGAGCAACATAAATTAATTGTTAATCACTATTGTCACTAATAAGCTCAGGCCTAAAATCCCACTCAGGCACTTCAAACAATATATGTAAATGTCTAAGCTAAGCATTGAAGAGCGTTCTCACCTCTGATACTTTGATAACATTATGAGTTTCTGTTCAATACTGGAAACTAGTTGTTGTTTAATCTCCAGTGGAATAGTGATTTATGTCAGCGGAATTTGCTTTAGCAACAACAACTCAGTCAGAAGCCTGGAACTCTATACTACCTATATACACAAAAATCTGTCAGGTTCTTTTATTCGTTTTGTACAAATGTCATCCTTCTGGTCTGAAAAACTACTCTTTAAATGAAAAGCTTAATTAAATAAAAACCAAAGCCTTTACTGTTTGTTTGCTGTTCAGCTAAAAACCTATGATGACATCTGCCATCCTTTTTTGTAGAGTAGATTCTGTGACATGAGTAGAAATTTGTATTTAGACATTAGTTGGCTGGTACTGGTCTTATACCTTTAGATCAGCTGGAAGAGCGATTGACAAAAAAAATGGTTGATGGCCAGTAAAAAGTTGAAAAGGTACTGTAAGTAAATTAGGTTATCAGGTGTCCTCTTGGCATAGTGGGCTAAGTCGCTACATTGCAGGACAGTTTACGTCATGATAGTCAGTGGTTCAAGGCTGACTATGGGTTCTCTGACTTTCCCCAGACCTCCTGCATGAGGCAGCGTGCAATCATGGAAGTATAGTCTGTGAACATAATCATCACGTGCATGATCTGACTAAAGACTTCCATGTTGGATGAGCAGTGCAAAAAAGAATCGGTGGCTGGGCGACATGTGGATGGATGAACAATGTGCGCGCCCCTCACCATCCAACAGATCTGTCCAAGGAGTTGTGGAGCTGCCGACAATGCAGGGTTAGTGGGAATTAGTAGGGGAGGAAAATGAAAAACAATACAAAACGTTTTCAGAATTGGTATTGTTTCCAAAGTAGACCTACTGGCTGTTGGTGACTCCATCTATTTGCAAGTGAATCTGTACTCAAGTGCAATTGAAAATAACAATTAGAGTGCAATCCGCAAGGTGACATGCAGTCTGCCGCTCCTGGTACAGTGGTGGTTTGGTGAAAGATTGTGGTCTGGTGAAAGGGCAGTGTAGACTCAGGGCAGTGTAGACTCAGGGCAGTGTAGACTCAGGGCAGTCTAACCATTCCTGTGGGTCGCATAGATATCTTTGCTGCGGGTTCCAGGTCTGAGAGGCTGTCGGAGACAAGTATGTTTAATTTGACAGATTTATCTATTAGTTGTTTTCGGATGTGATTGAATTGATGCATGTAAGTTAAACATCAAACCACAAATGTGGGTGGATGGAAACATTCTAAGGGCAGTTTACATCAGGAACATCTGGCTCCACCGATTAACAATTTATTTCAATACATGTAAAATGGTACTGCTCTTTCAAAGAATTACACATCTGAATTGCCAGGGCCAAAGGTCACTGAATGTATTATTGTTCACATGAATACCTAAAAATCCCAAGTTTAAATCTGGTGGTTTTGATGTTACAAATCATGATATAGAGCACAAAACATGTAGCCTGGGAGAACCCTGACGGACTTCCGGCAAATTTAGAAAGTCATTCTGGTCAAGAGCCCATTCAATCACATTTACATTATTTCCAAAACGAGGCACCAATCACAACCGTTGAGGCAGGCTTTACACGATGACGATAGCGCAGCTTTATACTGTCATTGGTTGAAGCAGACAATTACAACGACGGCTGCTGCAATGGAAAATCTGGAATATCACTTGTTCGAATCAGCTATCATGTCTGTGTTAAGCGATTTGAACGTTTCCTTTTTGTTAAAAACCGAACAAAGAACAACACTCGAAGCCTTCATATCTATAAAAAAGATGTTGTCGCAGTCTTGCCGACTCGATTCGGCAAAAGTCTGATATATCCAATTGTGCCGAGAGGCATTTGAGTGCCGTCTGTTGGTGATGCACCTTTGGAAATGGGCTGTGAATAAACCTTGCCCAGGCCCACTCTCAGTCAGAACTGAGAAGGGTCTGGTGTTAACCAGGCTAAAATACATGACTAGTTATGACTCTTTTAGCTCTATAAAACAACCAAAGGTCAAAATCACAGAATGCACCTTTAACAACATTTGTTACATAATATGCTGAAAACACTCAAAGGGATTCCATTTGGCACACATGCTCAGGGATAGGAGCTTCGCTAATATAATGTTTGCTGAAATAGCAGTGAGCTGGATTTGAACCCATGTTCCGGCAGCTAGAAGACTATGGATTCATTAGGTTAACTCAGATCTGTTTCCGGTACAGAACTTTTTGTCATGTATTGTATGTCAATAAACTCCATGGACACTAGTCATGTAAATACATTTTAAATATGAATCTGATAGAGAGCTAAAGAGATGGGAGGATGTACCTCATAGTCCGGATTTGGGACAGCTGGAGCATGACCCCCTGAGCGTGAAGTTGCTGGGGAAAGAAAATACAAAACTATTCACAATGCTGAATTTTTAAAGCACAACAATACATTTTAGTCAATTAGCAGATGGCCTTATCCAGAGTGACTTGCAGTAAGTACAGGGACATCCCCCTACAGCAACTTAGGGTGAAGTGACTTGCTCGAGGGCACAATGATATGGCTTTGGAATAAATTAAAAGACAACAGCAATTTTTTCTTAAATCAACCCCATTTATAACCTTAGGAATGTGATGAAGACGAAGACAGATGGTCACAAGCCATCAAACATAGCTGAGCTGCTGGGGGCATCAGATGTCTCAGTGGTTAGGGACTTAGACTTTTAGTCAGAAGGTTGCCAGTTCCAACTGTGACAATGTCCTTGTATCCTTGAGCAAGGCACTATACCCTAAGTTGCTCCAGGGGTATATCCCCTGAAAGTTGCTTTTGATAAGAGTGTCTGCTAAATGACTCAAATGTTACCAAAGAAATGCTTGAATGTTTGTGCCAGGAGTGGAATAGTGTCACATCATCAAATTGAAAGACTAGTGGAAAGCATGCCAAGACGCATATTATTATACAATTATTATTATTATTATACAATTATTATTATTATTATTATTTCACCAAATATACATTTTTGAACTTCCTAAGTTAACACATTAGTGTTGTGTTTAAAAATTAGTATGAACTTTTTTTTTGCATTATTCGAGGTCTGACAACACTGTATCTTTTTTATATTTTCACCAGATAGCAGTAGACTCCGGAGAGTTACCCAGACAGCAGTAGACTCCGGCCCGGATCCGCATCATAGACCGCAATACGGGTCCGGATCGGAGTCCACTTGCACAGCGGGCCGGATCCGGGATGGAAAAGGATTGCGGATCCTTTTACTGTGAAACACTAATGCAGAAGCAGAAATTGGGTTTGTTTTGTAGCAGTAACTTAATCACTCAAAATTTTTAATTAATAATTAAAATTAAGTTACTGCTACAAAACGAACACGATTTCTGCTTCTGCAATCTAAATCGAATCCGAGGCGGATGAGCTCACAGACAGCAAGAAATGTTGGCCCAGACCGGCCCACATCTGGGCCAAGTTGGCCAAGCAGCTGCTTCCTCTGGATCCGCGATCTTTGTCCGTCTCGGTAAAACTCTGTTTACACTGGGTATTATAATGTTTGAATAATTTGCTGTTAAACAGACCTATAAAAAAGTACTTTGTGTCAGGAGCCTCTAATGACAGGTTGATGACACCATTTGTCATTTAGCAAATACTCTTCTTCAGAGAAACCTACAGGCAGAATTAGTTTGAACTGTCTTGCTTACAGATGTTTAACCTTGCGGTATTAGGGATTTCATCTCGCAACCTTTTGGTTATTACTCAGTTGTATAAAATGCTGAGCTGTTCTTTGCCCATAATATATTTTAATAAAAGGGGAATCTGATTTTTACATACGTTTTTGGGGTGCAGCAGTTCCAGAACTCTTCTGTGCCCAACGGTAGACAATCACGATGACCAATCCTGTCAATAGCAGGTCCCCAACGATGGTCAGGGCAACCAGGTTCACATTCAATTCAAAGCAGTTTTGGCATCCTGCATCATGAACACAGATTCAAACGGTTTAACAAACCAGATTTTGGGGTATAGTAAAAGTGGATTATGGTGGATTCACTAAAGAGATACAGTGGAAAGAAAAAGTATGTCAACCCTTTGGAATTATTGGGTTTCAGCTTTAATTGGTCATAGATTTTGATCTGATGTTCAAAGTCTTGTGATAGATAAACGCTTAAACTGATAACACACAAATCGTTTTTATTTATTGTCGATATTAAATACATAATTAAAAAATTCACAACGCAGGGTAGAATCTGTTGTCAAGCGCAAGGCCAATGACTTCTCTAATAGTTCATTTGAGTCATGAGTCAGCTAACCTGGAGTTCAATAATGAGATGAGATTGGAACGGTTGGTTAGAGCTGCCCTTCCATATAAAAGCTTTTCCTTGATGAGATCCATTCCTCAAACAAAAGAGATCTTGGAAGACCTAAGATTAAGAACTATTGATTTGCATGATGCAGTTTCCAAAATTATTATACTGTGGCATGACCTCAATAGAGTGATCCAACCAGACATCCCAAGTATATTGCTAAACTGTTTTCTAAAGAAGAATGGTCCAAATTTCTTCCTGACCATTGTGCAGGTCTGATACACAACTACAGGAAATGTTTATTTGAGGTTATTGCTGCCAAAGGAGGGTCAATAAGTTAAAAAATAAAAAAATTAAATGGTTCACAAACTTTTCCCACCCTGCACTTTGAATTTTAACACAATAAAGACATGAAAAGGTATACTGTAATTTTATGTTATAAAGCAGAATGTTTATGTCTATTGTTGTGACATACAGTAGATGAATATGAGTCATGTTAAAATTTATGTGTTGATTATCCAGTAAGGATTACTGTGTGTGAACGTCCAGTAACATGTAATGTTTGTAAATGTGGAGTAAGGAGGAGTGTTTGTGAATGTCCAGTAAGAAGTAATATTTGTGAATATCCAGAAAGGATTCATGTTTGTGAATATACAGTAAGGAGCAATGTCTGGGAATGTCCAACAAAAAGTTGTGTATATGAATTACAATAGGGAGTAGTGAATATGAATAACAGTAATGTGTAGTGTTTGTGAATGTCCTGTAAGGAGTAGTGTATATGAACTACAGCAAATATTGTATGTGATCAACAGTAAATATTGTATATGAATTACAGTAAGTATTGTATATGAATAAGAGTAAGTAGTCTATATGAATTACAGTAAGTATTGTATATGATTTACAGTAAGTAGTGTATATGAATAAGAGTAAGTAGTGTATATGAATTACAGTAAGTATTGTATATGAATTACATTAAGTATTGTATATGAATTACAGCAAGTATTGTATAAGAGTTACAGTAAGTATTGTA
>JACXGM010039939.1:0-10449 GCA_016801145.1 Umbra pygmaea
TCCCCTCTCCCCCTCCTTTCCCTCCCTTACCCCAGGTCGTTGCTGCAAATGAGAAAGTGTTCTCAGTCAACTTGCCTGGTAGAATAACGGTAAAACTAAAAAGCAATAATCGGCAGATTAATCGGTATCGGCTTTTTTGGTTTTCCAATAATCGGTAATCGTATCGGCCTTAGAAAAATAATAATCGGTCGACCTCTAACAGAAAGTGTTTAGTTGTAAGGAGTGGGACAGGGATACATTTTTGCTTTCAACCATCTCCATCCAAGAAGATGATTACATCTGTTTGTTAGATCAACCGAGTTTCCATGCTGACATTGACAAAGGTTTTTTGGAAAAAACAGCCAGGCCCAGACATAGGACAAAACTATCACAAGTAAGGAGCTGATTAACATGATACCTACCTACCAATGTCGCATCTGGAAATAGTGTTAATCATTGGAGGAACAACGTAAAATTAATTAAAATGCTTCACAGAATACTCCTAACTTTGTTCTATTTGGAACCGGGGTTATTGTATACTTTTTGGTGGAATTGTTTGGAAATAACGAATGAAAGACAAGTTATAGTAATGGGTGAGTGGCTAACTAGCCAAGTACTACATTTTCTGGGGTGAGGAGCCAGTTGAGCTGGCTGGGAGTAGCCTTATTAGCTCTAATGTAGCCTCTGATAATTGTGTAAATAATTGAAGGAACGGATGTAAAATGCAACATAATCTGTGGCAGATTCTGGTTAAATCTGTACCTAATAAATTGATGTAGGGCATATACCTCTAACACAATATTGTGACCAGTAGTAAATATTACAAATTGCAGTGTATAATTTCAAGCTGGTAGCCAAGGACTTGCGCAAATTTTGACACGACCGAAGTGACTCGCAGTGTGTAGCTGCTAAATTTGCATTGAATTCTGACCTTGTGGTATTTCAAGTGAAATCCTGTATTGAAGCGCCCGGACTGTACTCTTATTGGTTTTTGGAAAAAAATTGCAGAAAAAGCACTGTATATGACATTAATCAGTCTAGGGTAATGTTTTAAAATACTACATTAAATATGTATTATTTACTCTGGAATTTTCCTTTAAAATAGGTTATATGTCTCATTGCTAGACAAGCATTCTTATTAGATTTTACTTGTGATATCAATTACTTAAAATTAATTAGCAGTGAAAACAAAATATTTTGCATGCAGTTTCACATCTTTCCTACTATTTCATTCTCAATATTAAAATGAACTTGTACACATTATGGGATGTTAGGGACATTTTCTATTCTTTCTTTTATGTTTTCATCCATAATTCACTGCCTCCATACTTCACTTGGCAGTATGTGTGATGTACCTATTATTATTAGCAAAATGGCCTACTAAATTAGGTCAAACATTGCATCATGCAGTTACTGTAGTATGCACCAAAATAAGAAATTGCAACAAGGTTTTTGGCACTATAGCTAAAAATAATTTTGGCTAAAAACATGCCATAGCTACAGTGTGTGAAATTTGGTGGCTCTATTACAATGTACAAGATCATTACCTCAATATGAGTATCTGGTATTATCACTGGAATTTAGTCAATATTTGTGTGGTCTAGATAACATTAAAAATAATTAAAAAATTAGTCAATTTGGAGCAATTATACCTTATTTATATGTCTTATTCACTCTATTAAAAATATTTCCTTATTTTTACTCTATTAAAAAGGGAGACATATTGTAGTAAAACAGTACATTTACTGTGTACAGTTCTGTATATATTTAATATTTATTGTAATAAAAATTATTTAAACCCCCTTTTGTAGTGCAGAAAATGTTTAAAATATGGTCCATTGGAGATTAATAATTGTATATTCAGTGTATCTTTCAAATCTCCCACAATGTTTTTTGCCCCATTAATTAGACTCACTGCCTGCGACAGGAAATGATTGGCTGGTTCAAAATCTCATCAGCTGTGGGTCTCTTTTCTGGATCCTGTAAATAAATATATCAAACAGTACAGTTGTTACAAATTACCATACATCTACATCTAATCTTACAACAATATGATCATAATGATGAAAAACAAAAACAGCAGCGTCTTCCCTTAAACGTTTAGTCTACGTACTTGATCTAAACGTTTAGTCTACGTACTTGATCTAAATGTTTAGTCTAGGTACTTGATCTAAACGTTTAGTCTACGTACTTGATCTAAGCATTCGTACACCAGCTTGATCAGTGAAGAGGAATATACATCAGAGTTCACCTCCATGGTCCAGTTTCCCTGAACTATCTTGACACATAGATTCAGCGGGTTCTATAGTACACGGACACAAGCAGTCACATACAACCGGAAATGCATCAATTTACATCAGTAAAATCAGTAATCACATATGCATTTTCAGGTGGAGAAAAAAAACAATAGCAGGCACATTTTTTTAAATATAACAAAATGAGCAGGAGACATACATACCGTAGCATTAAATGTTCTGGTGAGTGTTAAGCATTCAAAAATGACACAGCCCATAGCCCAGATGTCTGATTTGAAGTTGTACTTCACACCTTGGCACAGTTCAGGAGACATATAGTATGGAGTTCCTACACACTACATCCATCAAAACACAATAAGTAGCCACTATGTTATATCTTAGACAAAACTCAATATGAAATGAAACTAAAACGTACAAATTGCGTCAAAAGACAAAAGCAAAGAATTTCAAAATTACAAGTATGTAAAATATGCACAGTAAAACATATTCCACAGCGCACCACTGTATTTCTGCTATTTCATCTTCTCATGGATAAACATAACAATAAATGATTCAAATTCAAAACAGCACACATCTACCACCTCATAATACACTGAACAAAAATATAAATGCAACACTTTTGTTTTGGCCCCCATTTATCATGAGCTACACTCCAAGTTCTAAAACACACATTTTAGAGTACCTTTTATTTTGGCCAACCTAAGGCACACCTCTGCAATAATCATGGTGTCTAATCAGCCTCTTGATATGCCACACCTGTGAGGTGGATGGATTATATCGGCAAAGAAGAAGTGCTCACTAACACAGATTTAGACAGATTGGTGAACAATATTTGAAAGAAATAGGTATTTTCTGTACATAGAAAAAGTCTTAGATCTTTGAGTTCAGCTCATGAGAAATGGGGGCTAAAACAAAAGTGTTGCATTTATATTTTTGTTTAGCATATATAATGTAACATACCCATATGAACCATCATTAGCCAAGTCTAGCACTACCCTTAGTGGCACACATGCTGTTGCCATTTCTAAAGCCTGCCCACATCATACAACAGTGACTTGTCTTTGTCAGAGCCGTACATGGAGCTGACTGCTAATAAGACAGGCTTAGGTACACTTAGGGAGTGTAGCATGTCTCCTAAAACCAACATTTAAATTCACATTTATGGATTTAGTTGTGTATCCAGTCTGTCCACCAAGACTGTTCACTAAATGACTCAGTTATCTTTCTTAATATTTTTAAAAGGAGCAATATGTGTATACAGTATTTCCTGCATAGTAATATCAGACTATGTACATAGTACATCTGCTGGTCAACAGGTCCTCGACAGCCCCGGTCCTCGACAGCCACCAGCCACTGTCCTGAGCACACCTCAGTACCTGGCTACTAGACGACAGTGCTTAGAGTCCTACCGGCTACCCTGGTCCTCTTAGAACCAAAAAAGCCACTACCAGAGTTCCCTACATTCTGTCACCTATTTCACACACCATATAATAAATACATAATACAACTAAATGATACTTACCGTCTCAGCCATGGCAAACTGTGAATCTAGCTTTTTAGCTAGCCCGTAATCACCCAACTTAATAAGGTTGGTTTTAGTTAGGAAGATATTCAGCGTCTTGATATCCCTTCAAGACAAGAAAGAAAAACTGGTCAGAAAATTAAACAGTCAAAAAATGCGGAATGTTTGTATTTGTAACAATTTAAGAATTAAGGGAAAATCCACCACTATGTATACACAGATGTGGTTTTATTTCAGTCTCCTTAAAAAAATTGTGAATCGATGTGTTTCAGACATACTGGTACAGTAATTAAGAATCACAATTTATTTATTTTTTGCACCAGAAGAGTTCAACCAATGACGTCCTTGGTTAATTTATCCTGTTGGACTATAAATTACCTAGCTACTATTTTTTGGAATGTGAAACAAAGGCTGCTTCTCTTGAGTATCTTAACCTGAACAACTGGATATCACTATCGCACAGTTTTGTGTGTTTTGCCAAGAATATGGAAATGTAAATAGCCTGTTTATAACAGTAAATTGCAAAAACTCTCCTATATGCATGACATGAGGTAATGCACAATATATAGATAAAGCAGAAGTAAAATGTCCCTTTTATCCTGCACTTTGTAACCTTATAAAAAAAAATACAAAAGCTGTGTTTTAGGTCAAGAAAACATTAAGAACTAGCATATTGGATCCAGGGACTGAAAAACTGAATTTAAGTAATACAAAATATAGGAAATATTATAATATTAAATAATCTAACAAAACTAGCAACCAATGTATATTACGGACATAAAAAAATAATAATGTGTCTTTTCAGAAAATTTTTCAATTGTCCCTGTATAGTTCCTGTGTTCAATTAAAAAAAATCTACATATCATTCAGGCCACCAGATCAATTAATGGAAAGTTACATAGTGCATCTTTAAATACAATATATACTCACCGGCCACTTCATTAGGTACACATTGCCAGTACCATGTTGGACCCACTTTGCAATCATAAATATCTTAATTCTTCGTGGCATAGATTCAACAAGGTGCTGAAAGCCTTCCTCAGATTTTGGACCATATTGACATTATTGCATCACACGGTTGACCAGATTTGTCAGCTGCACATCCATGATACAAAGCTTTGTGAAATGGCGCGTTATCTTGCTGGAAGGAGTCATTAGAAGATGGGTACACCATAGTCATAATGGGATGGACATGATCAACAAAAATACTCAGGTAGGCTGTGGCATTCAAATAATGCTCAATTAGTATTATGGGGCCCAAACTGCAGCAAGAAAATATTCCCCACATCACTACACCACCACCACCACCAAGCTGAACCTTTGATGGATTGAAGCTTTCATGTTGTTTACGCAAAACTCCGACCCTACAATCTGAACTTCGATGCAGCAATCGAGACTCATTAGACCAGGCAACGTTTTCTTGCAATCTTCTGTTGTGAATGACCTCATCTCTGCTGACGATGGTGCCCTCAACATCCTGATTCTTCTGGAACCGAGTGCCTCCACAATGAGCCATCTGATCCTCCTCACTAGGCTTGGGGGTTTGTGTGTTGAGGGAACTGCACTCTCCTGGCTGCAACCTTATATCACAAACTGCTCCCATTACATCTCATTCAATGACCATAAATCGGAATTAGATTCAGTCACCCAAGGGTCCCCCAGGGCTTTGTTCTGGGTCCCCTATTCTTCATCATCTACAGGTCCTTCTCAATAAATTAGCATATTGTGATAAAGTTCATTATTTTCCATAATGTAATGATACAAATTTAACTTTCATATATTTTAGATTCATTGCACACCAACTGAAATATTTCAGGTCATTTATTGTTTTAATACTGTTGATTTTGGCATACAGCTCATGAAAACCCAAAATTCCTATCTCAAAGAATTAGCATATCATGAAAAGGGTCTCTAAACAAGCTATTAACCTAATCATCTGAATCAACTAATTAACTCTAAACACCTGCAAAAGATTCCTGAGGCTTTTAAAAACTCCAAGCCTGTTTCATTACTCAAAACCGCAATCATGGGTAAGACTGCCGACCTGACTGCTGTCCAGAAGGCCATCATTGACACCCTCAAGCAAGAGGGTAAGACACAGAAAGAACTTTCTGAACAGATAGGCTGTTCCCAGAGTGCTGTATCAAGGCACCTCAGTGGGAAGTCTATGGGAAGGAAAAGGTGTGTCAAAAAACGCTGCACAACGACAAGAGGTGACTGGACCCTGAGGAAGATTGTGGAGAAGGACCGATTCCAGACCTTGGATGACCTGCGGAAGCAGTGCACAGGCGTGTGCAGGAAATGGGCTACCGGTGCCGCATTCCCCAGGTCAAGCCACTTTTGAACCAGAAACAGCAGCATAAATGCCTGACCTGGGCTACAGAGAAGCAGCACAACAGAACAACAACAAATTTTGCATGTCATTCGGAAATCAAGGTGCCAGAGTCTGGAGGAAGACTGGGGAGAAGGAAATGCCAAAATGCCTGAACTCCAGTGTCAAGTACCCACAGTCAGTGATGGTCTGGGGTGCCATGTCAGCTGCTGGTGTTGGTCCACTGTGTTTTATCAAGGGCAGGGTCAATGCAGCTTGCTATCAGGAGATTTTGGAGCATTTCATTTTTCAGTACGACCTGGCACCTGCTCACAGTGCCAAAACCACTGGTAAATGGTTTACTGACCATGGTATTACTGTGCTCAATTGGCCTGCCAACTCTCCTGACCTGAACCCCATAGAGAATCTGTGGGATATTGTGAAGAGGAGGTTGAGACGCAAGACCCAACACTCTGGATGAGCTTAAGGCTGCTATCGAAGCATCCTGGGCCTCCATCACACCTCAGCAGTGCCACAGGCTGATTGCCTCCATGCCACGCCGCATTGAAGCAGTCATTTCTGCAAAAGGATTCCCGACCAAGTATTGAGTGCATAACTGAACATAATTATTTGAAGGTTGACTTTTTCTTTTGTTTTCTTGTATTACAAACACTTCTTTTATTGGTCAGATGAAATATGGTACAAGTGGCCGAAATGGGTTTCCTCAGGAGGGTGGCGGGCGTCTCCCTTAGAGATAGGGTGAGAAGCTCAGTCATCCGTGAGGATCTCAGAGTAGAGCCGCTGCTCCTTTGCGTCGAAAGGAGCCAGTTGAGGTGGTTTGGGCAACTGGTAAGGATGCCCCCTGGGCGCCTCCCTAGGGAGGTGTTCCAGGCACGTCCAGCTGGGAGGAGGCCTCGGGGAAGACCCAGGACTAGGTGGCAAGATTATATCTCCAACCTGGCCTGGGAACGCCTCGGGATCCCCCAGTCGGAGCTGGTTAATGTGGCTCGGGAAAAGGACGTTTGGGGTCCCCTGCTGGAGCTGCTGCCCCCGCGACCCGATCACGGATAAGCGGATGAAAATGGATGGATGGATGGATGAAATATGCAAATTCTTTGAGATAGGAATTTTGGGTTTTCATGAGCTGTATGCCAAAATCATCAGTAGTAAAACAATAAATGACCTGAAATATTTAAGTTGGTGTGCAATGAATCAAAAATATATGAAAGTTTAATTTCTATCATTACATTATGGAAAATAATGAACTTTATCACAATATGCTAATTTCTTAAGGACCTGTACATCCTCCCCTGACTTTCACTGCTACACTGATGACACTCAGATTTACCTCAGCACCAATTCTCTTACCAACACACCTCTGGCCCACATTGAAACCGCTCTCTTGGAAATAAAATCATGGATGCACCACAACTTCCTCAAACTCAACAGTGACAAAACAGACCTCCTTCTCATAGGCACTAAATCCACCCTCAATAAAACTGGCACATTCTCTCTCACCATTGATAACACAGTTGTATCTCCTTCCCCCCCATGCTCGCAACCTAGGTGTCATCCTTGACTCCACCCTCTGTTTTGAGCAACACATAAAACAGACCATCAAATCCTCATTTTTTCATCTTCGTAACTTTTTTAAACTCCAATCCCCCCCTCCCATCTGAACCCGTAACTCTGATTCATGCATTCATCTACCATCTGGATTACTGTAACACTGTTTTGCCCGACATCAACTCCTCATACATCGATAAGCTACAAAAGGTTCACAACTCTGCAGGCAGGCTTCTTACACACAAAGTCCTGGCAGCACATCACCCCCATCCTTCAAGCGCCCCACTGGCTCCCTGTCACCCAGCGCATTCAATACAAAATACTCCTTTGGACTTATAAAGCCCCTCCACCACCTTGCTCTCCCTTACCTCTCAGGCCTTCTTTATCCCTATTAACCCACACGATCACTCTGCTCTGGTACAGCAGGCCACCTCATCATCCCCAGGTCCAAGTTACAGAGCCTTTGTGACAGGACTTTTTCCAGGGTTGCTCCCAGACTCTGGAACTCCCTGCCTCAATCCATCTGTGACTCTCACTCTATTAACATCTTCCTTCACCACTTGAAGCCTTTTCTGTTTAAACAAGCATTCCAATAGCCCCTGCCTCCCATCCCTTGTGTTCTTATCTTTTTTCTTTTGTTTGTTTTTCATTGTTATTTGTTTTGCTAGTTTTGTAAAGTGTCTTTGGGTCCTTGAAAAGTGCTATATAAGTACCATATATTATTATTGTTGTTATTATTATTATTATTATTATTATTATTGTTGTCCAATTGTGGTGGGCCTGTGCAAATTGTAGCCTTAGTTTCTGTAGGCCATTTGCTTCAATGTTTGATGTGTTGTGCATTCAGAGATGCTCTTCTGCATATCTTGGTTGTAATGAGTGGTTATTTGAGTTACTGTTGCCTTTCTATCAGCTCGAACCAATCTGGCCATTTTCGTCTGACCTCTGCCATCAATAAAGCATCTTCTCCCAGAGAACTGCACCTCACTGGATATTTTTTCTTTTTCTGACCATTCTCATTAAACCCTAGAGATGGGTGTGCAGGAAAATCCCAGTAGATCATCACTTTCTGAAATACTCAAACCAGCCTGTCTGACACTATTAACCATGTCTAAGATCAAAGTGACTTAAATCACCTTTCTTTCCCATTCTGATGCTTGGTTTGAATTTCAGCAGATTATCTTGACCATGTCTACATGCTTAAATGCATTGCCACGTGATTGGCTGATTAGATGTGTTAATGAGCAGTTGAACAGGTGCACCTAATGAAGTGGTCGGTGAGTATATAGACTCAAAGTACCTAGCACAATGGAGGTAAGCCTGGCCCCAACCCTGGTATTTACCTGTGCAGGATGCCAGCCTTATGAATGTGCGCTACCGCAGAAGCAACTTGGTAGAGGTACCATATGACATCCTGGGGACATATAAGATGTTAAACATATTAACAGCAAAATGGAAAATGTTTATATGTAATGTCCATCACCTTTCCTATCTGGTACAACCTCAGAGCAATTATGTGTCTCTATAAAAACATGTTTACATGTTACACTTTCATACCTCTTCACTGAAGAGTTTTCCCTTCTGTTGGTTGATTTTGTCATAAAGATTTCCACCTGAAAGTATCACATTGATTAAAGACAATAAGAGCAGAATAGATGTCTCAAAATAATTTCATACAAATACACTTGACAGAAACATATCAAACCATTGCAGTATTCAAGCTCAATGAGCAGAGTGTCTTTGTCCATGAAGTGGTTGAAATAGGCTATGATGTTGTTATGATGTAGGATGGAGAGGATACTGATCTCGTTGGTGACATCTTTACGCTCCTTATCTGAGAGGCAGTTCAAGTCCACCTCCTTCCATACCACCAGAGAGTTATCCTGTTGAGTGATGGACAGTGAAAACACAGAGAGAGGCTGGGATAACTTTAATGGGAAGAACAAAACCAACTACTGTAAGAGACCTGGGGCAATACTTCCCAGCAATAGGCTCCTCCAAGTTCAACAAATATGAATCATTGTATTAAACGCATATTTCCATTAACATGCTCATAATACATATTAGAGGGGAATAATAACATATAAAATGAGATAAAATCCAGTATGGTATGCATACAGTACTGTGTACATAATATAATCTACAATGTAATATGTAATATACTCTACAATGTAATATGTATATAATGTACTCTATAATAGAGATACTGTGGGAGGTGCTGCGGGAGTATGGGGTGAGGGGGTCCCTTCTTAGGGCCATCCAATCTCTGTATGACCAAAGCGAGAGATGTGTCCGGGTTCTCGGCAGTAAGTCGGACTCGTTTCATGTGAGGGTTGGTCTCCGCCAGGGCTGCGCTTTGTCACCAATCCTGTTTGTAGTATTTATGGACAGGATATCGAGGCGTAGTCGGGGTGGGGATGGGTTGCAGTTCGGTGGTCTGAGGATCTCATCACTGCTTTTTGCAGATGATGTGGTCCTGATGCCATCATCGGCCTGTGACCTTCAGCACTCACTGGATCGGTTCGCAGCCGAGTGTGAAGCGGCTGGGATGAGGATCAGCACCTCTAAATCTGAGGCCATGGTTCTCAGCAGGAAACCGATGGAGTGCCTACTCCAAGTAGGGAATGAGTCCTTACCCCAAGTGAAGGAGTTCAAATACCTTGGGGTCTTGTTCGCGAGTGAGGGAACAATGGAACGGGAGATTGGTCGGAGAATCGGCGCAGCGGGGGCGGTATTACACTTGTTGTATCGCACCGTTGTGACGAAAAGAGAGCTGAGCCAGAAGGCAAAGCTCTCAATCTACCGGGCAGTTTTTG
>JACXGM010039940.1:0-10449 GCA_016801145.1 Umbra pygmaea
GGTCAGTGTAGTGACTGTCTTGTATTAACATCATGGTGTAAATAAATGGTTATTTTACAGCTTAACAGGATCTTTGGTTGTGTACATCATAGAATCTTTTATAAAGTAACATCTTGTCTGGAACAGGGACATCTCAGGACAAGGAACCAGAAGACGGGCTTAAAGAAGCCCCGAATAACAATTGCAACTGGTTTATGTAGCCTTAGCATTGTTGTTCACATCCCTTCTAGAAGAAGACCCTTATCTCCTCAGACCCGTGACTGTCTCACATGAGCATGAACAGCAGGTCACCTTAACTTATGTCTAGCATCTTATCAAATGGCCTTGCTAGTTGTTATTCTCAAATAACTTTGTACTCTTATCCGCCTGGTGTCCTGTCAGTAGTATGTCCTATTAGTCTGAATGGCATCAACATGTATTAGATCTGTGATGGATTACAGTCCAATATACAACTGATCATATAAGCTATAAGTCATAGGCTACAAGCTTATTCTGATGCTATAATATTAGAACAGTACTTTGATGGGCCTTCTCTCCTAAGTCACTCGCTTGGCCCTGAATCTGTCCCCCTGACTGCACACAGACAGTCTAACAGGCCTCAAACTCCTCCAACAGGCCTCTAACCGTAGGTGTTTAAAAATCTCATCAAGTTATACCATTCTAAACACTTTAAAATGTATTAAATAGAATCTCATTCTCAACAATGGTCAGTGTAGTGACTTGTCTCATCAACATCATGGTGAATGTAGTGACTTGTCTCACATCAACATCATGGTCAGTGTAGTGACTGTCTCATATCAACATCATGGTCAGTGTAGTGACTGTCTCGTATCAACATCATGGTCAGTGTAGTGACTGTCTCATATTAACACCATTGGTCAGTGTAGTGACTGTGTCATATTATTAATTTTATATTTTTAGATTCATATCTAACCATATCCCAAGGTATTTGTAAGAGGTAACATGCTCTATAACAGAGCCGTCTAGGGTACACAGTTTTCCGGATGTTGATTTCCGGATTTAGTAGAGAAAAGTATGTAATTTGTTTTATTTTCATTACCAACTTAAGGTCTGTAAGATATATTTTTGTAGGTGTAAAAAATTGTAGGCTTGAGCAAGGGATGGTGCAGCAGCATAAGGTGCTGTCATCAGCATAAATATGACAATATTTTTAGCTTCTCACAGTGTTCCAGATGTCATTTCTATGTAGACAGAACAATAAAGGACCCAAAAACCTTGAGGTCCTCCTTTATGTGATAATTGTGATTCTATTCCATCCGCTAAAATGGTCTGGGTTCTTTCACCCAGGTAGTCTTTAAACCACAAGGAAGTGTCCTCAGCCAAACCCAGTGAGATAAATCTTTTCAACAAAATTGAGTGATTTAAAGTATCAAAAGCCTGCGAAATGTCAATAAACAAAACAAAACAGTGTTTCATCCATTGCTTTTGCAATATCATTAACATCTAAGGTAGTGGCTGAAATAGTGCTCTGCCCAGGTCTGAAGCCGTGTTGATTTTGATTAAAAATGCAATTTTGTGTTAAAGCCCAGGGCCCGGTTCCCCAAAACGTTCTTATCACAAAGTAGTTCTTAACCTATTCAATATTCAATAGGTTAAGAACTACTTAGCGATAAGAACGTTTTGGGGAACCGGGCCCAGAGCGGTGCAACTACCATAGTTTCCAACATTTTAGCTATGCAGGATCATTTTGAAATTGGACGCAGGGCCGGCTCTACCTGGGGGCAAACACAAACTCAGATTCCTCTTTTCAAAAATAATAGTGCCCGTAATTCATTACAATAATCATCGTTTTTGGTAGGCATCACAAACACTAGGATGAAAATTTTGGATTTACAGTGCCTTGCGAAAGTATTCGGCCCCCTTGAACTTTTCGACCTTTTGCCACATTTCAGGCTTCAAACATAAAGATAGAAAACTGTAATTTTTTGTGAAGAATCAACAACAAGTGGGACACAATCATGAAGTGGAACGAAATTTATTGGATATTTCAAACTATTTTAACATATAAAAACTGAAAAATTGGGCGTGGAAAATTAGGTTAATACTTTGTAGCGCCACCTTTTGCTGCAATTACAGCTGTAAGTCGCTTGGGGTATGTCTCTATCAGTTTTGCACATCGAGAGACAGAATTTTTGCCCATTCCTCCTTGCAAAACAGCTTGAGCTCAGTGAGGTTGGATGGAGAGCATTTGTGAACAGCAGTTTTCAGTTCTTTCCACAGATTCTCGATTGGATTCAGGTCTGGACTTTGACCTGGCCATTCTAACACCTGGATTTGTTTATTTATGAACGATTCCATTGTAGATTTTGCTTTGTGTTTTGGATCATTGTCTTGTTGGAAGACAAATCGCCGTCCCAGTCTCAGGTCTTTTGCAGATTCCATCAGGTTTTCTTCCAGAATGGTCCTGTATTTGGCTCCATCCATCTTCCCATCAATTTTAGCCATCTTCCCTCTCCCTGCTGAAGAAATGCAGGCCCAAACCATGATGCTGCCACCGCCATGTTTGACAGTGGGGATGGTGTGTTCAGGGTGATGAGCTGTGTTGCTTTTATGCCAAACATAACGTTTTGCATTGTTGCCGAAAAGTTCGATTTTGGTTTCATCTGACCAGAGCACATTCTTCCACATGTTTGGTGTGTCTCCCAGGTGGCTTACGGGCAAACTTTAAACAACACTTTTTATGGATATCTTTCAGAAATGTCTTTCTTCTTGCCACACTTCCATAAAGGCCAGATTTATTAGTATACGACTGATTGTTGTCCTATGGACAGACTCGCCCACCTCATCTGTAGATCTCTGCATTTCATCCAGAGTGATCATGGGCCTTTTGGCTGCTTCTCTGATCAGTCTTCTCCTTGTATGAGCTGAAAGTTTAGAGGGACGGCCGGGTCTTGGTAGATGTGCAGTGGTCTGATACTCCTTCCATTTCAATATTATTGCTTGCACAGTGCTCCTTGGGATGTTCAAAGCTTGGGAAATCTTTCTGTATCCAAATCCGGCTTTAAACTTCTCCACAACAGTATCTCGGACCTGCCTGGTGTGTTCCTTGTTCTTCATGATGCTCTCTGTGCTTTCAACAGACCTCTGAGACTATCACAAAGCAGGTGCATTTATACGGAGACTGGATTACACACAGGTGGATTCTATTTATCATCACTAGTCATTTAGGTCAACATTGGATCATTCAGAGATCCTCACTGAACTTCTGGAGAGAGTTAACTGCACTGAAAGTAAAGGGGCCGAATAATTTTGCTCGCCCAATTTGTCAGTTTTTTATTTGTTAAAAAAGTTTAAAATATATCCAATAAATTTCGTTCCACTTCATGATTGTGTCCCACATGTTCTTGATTCTTCACAAAAAATTACAGTTTCATATCTTTACGTTTGACGCCTGAAACGTGGCAAAAGGTCGAAAAGTTCAAGGGGGCCGAATACTTTCGTAAGGCACTGTAAATCCACAATTTTCATCCCAGAGTTTGTGATTTCAAATCCAGATGAAAGCTTTGTGTGTTGTGTTCTCCCTTCCGGCGCGATGCAGACATGTTGCACATAGTTTTTTTTGCAATGTTAATCCTAATCTTAATCCTAACCTTAACCTCAGTAACCACATGTCTAACCTTAACCGTGAACGTTAGAAAATATTTTCGAACTTAATGGATTGTGTGAAATGTTCTTGCATGAACCGGCGAATTGAAACTTATAGAAGGATGAATATAGCCTATTAACAAAATGTGCTACTGAAACGTAAAAACACCCCAAATATGTTGGCATAACGTAATTCATGTATTCAAAATAGATTCCTGTGAACATAATTTCGGAGAACTTCTGAGATAGACGGTAGATGTGAACATGTGCTTGTAGTGTATCACATACACATCATCATGCATAAATAAGCTCTAACATAGTTCTTGTACATTTCCACCACAGGACATCTTTTTCTAGCTTAGAGGTTAGTTTTAGGGTCAGATTGCGGTAAGTGGTTTAATTGGGTTTACTTTCAGGTATGAGGTTAGGTTAAGTTTAGGGTTAAGGTTTGGGAACGTGTGTGTTTGCGGGACATAATTTTTACAGGTTACTTATGGCTTCGGTTTCTCTGTGTCACTACCCCACCAACCAGGTGCTAAGGGTTCTGGGTAACATTGCTCATCAAGGGAGGGAGTATTGTCTCCACTTGGCTAAGGCTGGACTGCTGTCGGCTCTCACTGCCACACTAAAGATGGCTGACCCGGAGGTGGTGACCTTCAGCCTGGAGGTGCTGGGCCAGCTATTGGCGAGTGACCCACAGGTGGGTAACGCTCGCAACAACCTGTCGATGTCATATATTGATATTAGGCATAAACACTATTATGAATGTGCTTATTAGATTTGATCTGCTTTGTAACTTATGAAAGAAGGGAATGTTCTGGATGATGAGACGAATAAGCGGGTGAGTGTTTCTGAAACGGTCTCTTCTCAGCTGGCAGAGGAGTTTGGAGAGCACAGTGGACATTCCCTGCTAGAGGCCATCCAGTACAATAGCCAGGAGACAATACGCATCAGAGCAACACACCTGCTGGAATGTCACCTAAAACAGCTTTGCATGGTGAGGACTTAAGGCCCAGATACACTACATGCGTCACGCGTCAACTTGACGTTTTACCTACTGAACAGAACATATTGTTCGGCAAGCGGAGAGCACATACACCTTTAAAAGATATTTATAAATGATCTGAACCTACAACACTTGTCAAACGTCAGTAGACAATTACCTAGCTAGCTGTTTGATCATTGACATGACAGGATTTTGATTAGAGCAGTAGCCTACATGTAATTTCCCTGTCAAAATATAAGGATTTTATACTTTTTTACCAAATTGTCTGTTTTTGATTTACCAATATTTTTGATGTTTTTTCACCAGTAAATATACACAATCTGCCCCTCAAAATAGATGTATTTCTCATCATTTTAATTCACAGACAGAATGACCACTCACATCAGACATTATCATTTGAATCTCGGGCATTTCGTGAAGCTTGTGATGTTTACATGGGAACTGCCGTTTGTCATTTTGACATGGGACCTACTGTTTGTGATGTTTACATGGGACCTGCCGCGATGCCAGTAGTGTAGCTGCTGTCATTTATTTCAAGTAGTCATTCTTTACTCTAACAGCTGATTGCAATGCTTTATGGTGGCTGTAGTGTAACTTTAGGGTTAGGCTGCCTTAAAGACAACAGGGAACTTGGAAATCTCATTCAGTGCATTAAAGTAACTTTAGTTGTAATATATGTTACAATATGAGCTTGATTCTTTTGGGATTTCCCTGTTATCTGTCAATTAATTTTTTTTAAATGTTATTTATAAAGGGACCATGTACAATTTGTAACATAAATGTTTCAATTCCATGCATTGTACTGGATTTAGCCAAAGACTAATTTTCATCCGTAGTCCCCCGGCAGGTCAAATTACTTTCATGTTAATGCTGAAAGCACTGTTTCGCATACACACAAGTCTTCTGTACGTGTTTGTATGTGCATATGTTTTAGAGTATAGACATTTATTAATCTATGTAATCTTTGTTAAAGGTGGATACATCTGAATCCTTGTGAAGACAGTAGAAAGACCAGTTTTATCCTGGGTTACAGACCTTCCTCTATATGTTTTTTATATATTATGTGCTTTATGTCAATGTTATTTAAAAAAATATATATTTTTGTACTGAAATAAAATGCTAAATTCAATCAGAGTACCTTAAAGATTCTTGATTTCAATAGACATATATAAGGAGTGTATTATGCAATGTGTTCACACATTATTACCGTACAATTCACCTGCAACACCATATAAATACATTTTTGTTAAGCAGTGTTTGGATCAGGTTTCAAATGGACTTCTAATGTATTTGTCTGGCTACAATGTCCCCATCTTTCATTCGAGATGATAACGGTTAATTGTATCTAATTAATATGTTTCAAAAAGCCAATAGCACTTGACCATCCCAGTGCTTAGATATAGACAGCTATAGTTCAGCCTGTGTAAAGTAGTAAGCCTTACTGATAACATTGAATTTAACCAGTCCCGTCCATCTGTGCCCTACACTTGCATGGTACTTGATAAGGCAATGTCCCTTAAGGCTGTTTTCAGTCGACATCAGCTATAGAGCCTGGTAGAAGTGGGAAATTGTATTGGCCTCTACAAACCGACCACTGCTTTTCCTGGCAGGCTGCAATCTCCTTGGTCTGTTTACTTTGGCGTAGTTCAGACAGGGTGGCATAATTAACGATAAACGATAACAGGTTTGAGTGTTGCTTTGTGACTTATTTGACTTTTTTTAGAGTTAGGGTGTTTTCACTTTCAAGAATGCTACACCAAGTGAATTTTGCCCCCGCGAAAACCCTATCCATGTGCGTGATTGGGGTGTTTCATTCAATCGTCAGTGTATTCATTGACATTGTAAGCTGCCGTAATATAAAAACTTGGCATTCATTTGAAGTGTTTCACCCTGTGTTTGTTTATAAATGGGTCAGCGGAGTCATAAAAATGTATTAGGCTCACGAGGGGTGTTTACATGATATTAGTCATGAGAAAAATATATTGCGCTCTGCAAAGATTACACGTCCAACAGAATTGTTGAAAACTACGTTTGGGGTAGAGTATACCTGCATGTCTGGTAAATGTATGTGGGAAATGTGTGTTTTTGTTAACTGTTCATTAACATATATTTTATGTGCAGACACACACCAGAGGATGTCTTAAGTGTAATAGTGCGAAATATGTTGCTTTGTACATCCAGTTGAAATCAGGTTGAGATTGTTTTGATCCAGTTAACTGAGTGTACCAATGTGTCATGTTCTCGAAAGATGGAAGAAATGTTCATATCAATGTCCTGAGGGATATCAGGAGGCTCCACCTCAGCAGAGAAAATGCATGCAACAGGGGACTGTATTACCTGTCCACTAATTAAGCTATTTTTTTAGTAAAATCTTTACTACTGTTGATAGAAAAGGGTAAGCTAATTAAACAAATTACATAAAATGATTATGCTTTGTAATAATTTTGGCAGCCCCTAGCTTCAATAGCTGAGGTTGCCTGCATTGTCTGAAATAGATTCCTGTTGTTGTGTTTTGTAACTGTCAGTTTCCTACATTGACACGAAGTCTTTACAGCACTGTTTCAATGCTGTCATTTTTAAGGGCATTCTCGCACAGCCTTCAAGTCCGCCAACATAATTTCAATCAGATTGTGCTTTAGTCGTCCACAACTCTCCATTTATTTTCCAGCCATTGTAGCTTTCCTTGTGTGTTTGGGTTGAGATCATTATCCTATTGAAAGGACACAGAAGACCTCATACATTTTAAGAAATTGGAACTCACGGTTGACTAATAGGAACAGCGATGCCAACAGGAGTCCCAAGGCCAAGGACACAACTCCACAAAATTTGGGCCCCCCACAGGACAACAATCCCCGTTGCCCCCCCCCCCCCCCCATCAGCATCCCTGATAGAAAGTTGTCCAGTCCCCAGAGGCAGAGTTTCTTCTCTTAAAGGGAGTGTTTTTTTCACCTAATATGGTGTCTTGCATTGCAACCAAAGTACAACATTTCACATTGGATTTATCTGTCCAGTGCATATTGTTTCATTAAGTTTGCTCTTCACCCATGTGTTTTCTAGCAACATCTGTTATTTGTTGATATTCTGAATGTAGGGCAGAGTCTGGTTTCTTCCTGATCATGTCGACCAAGTGTGTGCATTTTTTCTGACAGTTGACTCCACATGGACATAAGAGAGGCCTGTGGAGCCTTGATGTTAGACTGGGTTCTTAGAGGCTTCCATGAGCACCTTTCATTCAGCTCTTGGGCTGAATTCGGTGAGATGCCCTGTGTTCTGTAAATTGCTAGTGGTCTGGAATTGATCCATCAGACAGTGGAATAATGTACTTCCAATTCCTTGGAAATTTCATAACCCCATCACGGTTCTTGGGCATGAATAACCTTTCTTCTGACGGCCTCCTCTTGGTATGATGTGTTACACTCTCTTAGATGCTAAACAACATGTCATTGACATAGATTAATACTCTGTGAAATGACAACGTTAAATCTACTACACACCCATATAGTTAAAACTAAACCAGACCAAGTTTCTCATCTTAATGGAAAGCTAGAACTGCCAAATAATTTTTATTACAATGACAAAAATATACATAACAGGAAACATACTTTATTTGTCTCCCCCTTCCCAATGCCTTTTGACATCCCAACTAACTTCCCACTCTCCAACCACCCACAACCCCCCTCCATCCTTCCATCCATCCCCCTACCCCTAAACCCCACCCAAACCCACATACAAACAGAAACAACGTATTTTCTAATAATTTACATTTGCTTTGGTGCACCTGATTTGGATTTTAGCCATTTCATGTGATGTTCAAGGTAGGGGTGTCAATTTTTATTTTATTTTTGCATGTTTATTTGAACATGGTTTTAATGTTAATTCTTATTCTGCTGTGTTTTCTTATATTTGGATACCATTTTTCAATTAATGTTTTGGAAATGTAGCGATCCACGTGTCCATATCTGCACCAATGTCAGCATTTCAGTCGCTGTTGTTACATTTTCAACTGACAACAGACCTTTCATAGCACCTGTTATCACGCAGCGTCTGGGATTCCTCGTAACTCTCTCTTTTTCTCTGCATGCTCTCTGTTCCCTCTTTCCGCCCCCTGCCTCCTCTTATCCAGTCTTATTCCCTCCCTCTTTGCCTCCTGCTCCCTCCTCCTCCTCTCCTTTTCTTAAACCTCCAATTCTTCCTCTGTGGGTCATTTCCAGGTTGCCACTTGGTCACTGCAGACACTATGGTGAGTTCAGTGGGACGGGGAGGCTCTTGGGTTGCCTGACCATGGATGTGATGTATCAACAGGATTTCAATGTTTCTATTTTGTATGGCATGTTAAGCTCTTAACTAAAGTGGAACAAGAATCTGGGACCAGGTGAATGAGAGAACCAGTGTATATTTAGTACAAGTTAAAGGGCAACTCTTTCTAATAATTATGTAGAATGTATTTCATGATTATATTTTTATCCTTGTTCAGATGACAAGTCTTGAATTGTTTGCGTTTTCTTGCTGTGCACGTTATGCAATTTCAATAATGTATAGAATAGTTTGTGTTGCGGTATTTGGCATGCAAATACGACCGAGGTCAACATGTCTGTGTTGAAATATAATGCTTCACACAGTGAATTGTCACTGTGTGTTTTGTAAACAACAACTTGTCAGAGAAGCAGAGACCATAGAAGTAGGATACAGGAGAGACGCAGGGAGATTTCAGTAGAGCAGCGAGGGACACTTTGAGAAATAGCAGCTGCAGTTTTACTCTTGTAACTGTTTTGCATGCAGTCTGTGTAAGTCTGAATGAGAGCATGGGTCTATGGGTCTCCGCATACCATGTTAAATTTAGAGTGTCAAGTATGATTTACTGGTTATAGGGCAAGCAGTGCTAAAGGAGAGGTGTGCCAATACATATTTATAGTTTCATTAAAGGTCTTATTCAATTTTTAAAATGGAAAGCCTTAGCATTATTTCATATTACAAGCAGCAAACCACTGTAGTTTTACTGCTCTAGCTGGATTAAACCAAGCCAGTAGAAGCAAAAGAAGAAATAAGCAAACAGTAACTAAACAATCTGATGATTGGATAACAGATGGAGGGGGTGAGGGTAGAGAGAGAAGGGAATTTGAAGGAGAACAAGGGGTCTGTGTGTATTGTTCTATCACGTGGTTGCAAACCCAACAAAGCCATTTTTTGCGTAGGTGATTTGCATAACAATGATGCATGCTGTTTTTGGTTTATCTGATCCGAACACCTACATACCCTGGTGTTAAAGGTAGAACTTTTAGGATTTGAAAATGCAGATTCAATTATGTAGAAGTTCAGAAAACCTGATCCTAGGCAACAGTGACTAGGATCTGGTTCCAATGACAGACTATTTTGGCACAGGGCGACCTACGTCACTGTCAGTACATTATCCTACGTTCTCCCAAACTACGAAGGGGGTCAGAACTATTTTTTTAATATTTATATTTTCTACTTTCAAATATATATTGCTAACAACAACAAATTGAATCCATTGTGGAATTCTTTGGGAATGCAATACAATGAATATAATTAACTCTGGGCAACTTGAACCTGGCAGACTCAGGGTTCATCAGGTGGCTCTGTGGTTAGTAGGTCAGACTGTAATCAGGAGGTTACCATTGATTCCTGTGGTTAGTAGGTCAGACTGTAATCAGGAGGTTACCATCGATTCCTGTGGTTAGTAGGTCAGACTGTAATCAGGAGGTTACCATCGATTCCTGTGGTTAGTAGGTCAGACTGTAATCAGGAGGTTACCATCGATTCCTGTGGTTAGTAGGTCAGACTGTAATCAGGAGGTTACCATCGATTCCTGTGGTTAG
>JACXGM010039941.1:0-10312 GCA_016801145.1 Umbra pygmaea
ACAGCGTGTCACAAAGTGTGTCAGAGACAGCGTGTCACAAAGTGTGTCAGAGACAGCGTGTCACAAAGTATGTCAGAGACAGTGTGTCACAAAGTGTGTCAGAGACAGTATGTCACAAAGTGTGTCAGAGACAGCGTGTGAAGTTGAAACCATGGCTGTTTCCTACAGGGTTAGTTAGCCATACGTAATGTTGATTAGGAATTCTAGGTAGGGCAGTACCTCATTGTTACCAAGTTGAAACCATGTCTGTTTCCTAAAGGGTTAGTTAGCCATAGGTAATGTTGAGTAGGAATGCTAGGTAGGGCAGTACCTCATTGTTACCAAGTTGAAACCATGTCTGTTTCCTAAAGGGTTAGTTAGCCATACGTAATGTTGATTAGGAATTCTAGGTAGGGCAGTACCTCATTGTTACCAAGTTGAAACCATGTCTGTTTCCTAAAGGGTTAATTAGCCGTAGGTAATCTTGAGTAGAAATGCTAGGTAGGGCAGTACCTCATTGTTGCCAAGTTGAAACCATGTCTGTTTCCTACAGGCTTAGTTAGCCATACGTAATGTTGAGTAAGAATGCTAGGTAGGGCAGTACCTCATTGTTACCAAGTTGAAACCATGTCTGTTTCCTACAGGCTTAGTTAGCCATACGTAATGTTGAATTGGAATGCTAGGTAGGGCAGTACCTCATTGTTACCAAGTTGAAACCATGGCTGTTTCCCGTAGGTGAAGATCTCCCACATGATGACTCCAAAGCTCCACACATCGCTTTCTGTTGTGAATTTCCTGTACATGATGCTCTCAGGAGGCATCCAGCGTATGGGCAGCATCGTGTGACCTCCCACCTGGCATAGGGCAGAGGTCAGCAGGTTAATGTCGGTAAAACAGAAGAATAATCTCTATATCAAAATATATATAGTTTTGCTACAAAAGAACAGAATCTATTTCTGTGTTAAAGGATCACCAGACCCATAAACATCCTGAAATCATTGGGCCGGTCACGTTTCCAATATCACAGACACTAAAAACAACTTCTCAATGCATTTTGTAATTCCAAACTTGGCCACCGTAAATATAAAAATTTGACCACAACGTTTTAGCATAATTGTTGTCTTTTTTTTAAACTACACCTAGATTCAGGGGAGGCGTTCAGTTGACTTCCTGATCTTTATCTGTCCTTCCCCTGAATTGAAATGATTGGAGAATAAAACTTTTGCATTGAGTTAAAGAAAACTACGGATTGCATTCTTGTGTTAAATATGTAGCTAAATGAGATAGAGTTTGAGGGATTTTTTCGTACAATGGCTAGTGCAAGTGACAACTTGATCAACTGTTATTACATGGTAATTTTCAATCATACATGTTTGAGCTGGAATACAGTGAGGAAGAAATACAACAAATGAGGGAACGTTATCAGGTGAATCAAACTGCTGCTTTGGAAGTGGTCAAAGGTGAATATATTGTTGAGCCAAGAGTGAACTCTCACTGCTGGTGTTTCTGGAAACTGCCCAGCAATGGCAACAGAGACAGAAAGTGTTTGTGGTAATGCATGGGACATGGCTACATTTTTGCGTTCAACCATCTACAGCCAAGAACATGAATACTACAGTTGTTCTCATAAGTTTGCATACCCTGGCAGAAATTGTGATATTCCGGCAATGATTTTGACAATATGACTGTTCATGCAAAACGTCTGACAGTTATGTAAGAATAGTGATCATATGAAGCCATTAATTATCAGTTGTTTGACTCCCTTGAAACCATAGTGATAACGGAAATCACCTAAATAGCCCAGATCAAAAGTCTAAACACCCTTGAATGTTTGGCCTTGTTACAGACACACAAGGTGACACACAAGTTAAAATGGCAATTAAATGTTAATTTCCCATACCTGTGGCATTTTAAATTGCAATTAGTGGGGGGGTCAGGTGGCTCAGCAGTTATGGAGTTGGACAAGTAGTCTGAAGGTTGCCGGTTTGATTCCCGGCTGTGCCAAATGTTGTTGTGTCCTTGGGCAAGGCACTTCACCCTAAGTCGCTCCAGGGACAATGTCCCTGTACTTAATGTAAGACGCTATGGATAAGAACATCTGCTAAATGACTAAAATGTAAAATGTAAATGTGTCTGTGTATAAATAGTCAATGGGTTTGTTATCTCTCATGTGAATGCAGTAAGCAGGCTAGATACAAAGCCATGGGGAGCAGAAAATAACTGTAATAATAGACCAGAGTAATAAGGTACTGAAACAACATAAAGTTGGAAAAGGATATAAAAAGATATTCAAAGCCTTGCATATACCAGTCAGCACTGTTCAATCACTCATTAAGAAGTGGAAGATTCAGGGATCTCTTGATACGTAGCCAGGGTCAGGTAGACCAAGAAAGATTTCAGCCAAAACTGCCAGAAGAATTGTTCGGGATACAAAGAAAAAGCCTGGTTACAATATGCCCGACAACACCTTGACACAGCTTCTGGCAACCAGTAATTTGAAGTGACAAGAATAGAGATTCATGGTCACAACCGTAAGTGCTATGTTTGGAGAGGGTTCAACAAGGCCTATTGTGAAAAGAATACCATCCCCACTTTGAAGTATGGTGGTGGCTCACTGATATTATGGGGGATTGTGAGCTCTAAAGACACTTGATGTACCTCACGTAAGTATACAGTTCTCGGACCTTCCCACAGCTGCGTAACAAATATTCCACCAGTAACGTAAAACATATAAAAAATGTCCAACACCTCTCTCTAGTCTTTGCAGCTAATGTACAGAATGCTAAACTAACTAATAGAACACGGCTGTATGTAATCTTTAATCAAACAGATCTACAAGATAACGACCTAACCTAACCTAAAAACTATTGCAGCAACAACCCAGACTGGAGAGAGGTGTCACAAACACTTAAAGGGACATTTACACATATTTAAACGAAAACTAAAATGCAATACATTTGACAGATATAAGGTAAATATAATGTACATACATACCTAGATTTAAATAAACATATATAAGGAGTCCATTCTTAATGTCTCTGAATGACAGCTCTCTCTGGGCTGGGTATTACAGCACTGAACTTGTCTCCCATAATAAAATGAATGGCACTATTAAACTTACCTAAAGGATTATTATGAACACCGTACTAATACTGTGTTTGACCCCCTTTCGCCTACAGAACTGCCTTAATTATACATGGCATTGATTCAGCAAGGTGCTGAAAGCATTCTTTCGAAATGTTGGCCCATATTGATAGGATAGTATCTTGCAGTTGATGGAGATTTGTGGGATGCACATCCAGGGCAAGAAGCCCCCGTTCCACCACATCCCAAAGATGCTCTATTGGGTTGAGATCTGTTGACTGTAGGGGCCATTTTAGTACAGTGAACTCATTGTCATGTTCAAGAAAGTAATTTGAAATAATTCGAGCTTTGTGACATGGTGCATTAACCTGCTGGAAGTAGCCGTCAGAGGATGGGTACATGGTGGCCCTAAAGGGATAGACGTGGTCAGAAACAATGCTCAGGTAGGTCGTGGCATTTAAACAATGCCCAATTGGCACTAAGGGGCCTAAAGTGTGCCAAGAAAACATCCCCTTAACCATTACACCACCACCACCAGCCTGCACAGTGGTAACAAGGCATGATGGGTCCATGTTCTCATTCTGTTTACGCCAAAATCTGACTCCAGTCTTCAACTGTCCAATTTTGGTGTGCTCTTGCAAATTGTAGCCTCTTTTTCTTATTTGTAGTGGAGATGAGTGGTACCTGGTGGGGTCTTCTGCTGTTGTAGCCCATCCGCCTCAAGGTTGTGCGTGATGTGGGTTCACAAATGCTTTGCTACATACCTCAGTTTTAACAAGTGGTTATTTAGGTCAAAGTTGCCCTTCTATCAGCTTGAAGAAGTCGGCCCATTCTACTATGACCTCTAGCATCAACAAGGCATTTTCGCCCACAGGACTGCCGCATACTGGATGTTTTTCCCTTTTCACACCATTCTTTATAAACCCTAGAAATGGTTGTGCGTGAAAATCCCAGTAACTGAGCAGATTGTGAAATACTTAGACCAGCCCGTCTGGCATCAACAACCATGCCATTCTCAAATTGCTTAAATCACCTTTCTTTCCCATTCTGACATTCAGTTTGGAGTTCAGGAGATTGTCTTGACCAGAACCACACCCCTAAATGCATTGAAGCAACTGCCATGTGATTGGTTGAGTAGATCATTGCATTAAGGATAAATTGAAAGGGTGTTCATAATAATCCTTTAGGTGAGTGTATACAGCATCACAAGGTTTTAACACAGAAGCAAAAGCATGTAGGTGATTTTCTGTTATTCAGTGTCAAACCAAACTAGTTTTTACAAGACACCCACTTAAATTTTTCATTTTTTTTACCAACACATCACATGCATTTTAATGGAGAGCCTATTATCAATCCAAATGCCCAAATATTTTTAAACATGAAAATGACCAATGGGAGCACCATCTAATATTGTCACATGTTTTCTGTTGTGCATTTGAAAAAGTATATAGAGGTGAAGTTTACATTTATTTATAGCTGAACAAATATTATTAATATAAATGGTGAAATGAACCGGACCTAAAATTGATCCCTGTGGAACCCCTTTCACTATGTCAAGTAAGCATTAACACATGACAGACTGTCAGCCTCGTGGCTTTCTATACTGCTGAGGTGTGCTATTATTCCCTGGCAGTGCACAGTCTGGAGTGTGTTAATGCAATTATAAAATGGTTGCCAACATTTTATTTGTGAAAATTAATGTTTTAATTAGTATTTTTAGCGAAACAAAATGGTTGCGATTCGTGCGGTTATCCTCTAACAATAACGTACCCCTCCACCACTCGTCTTACTGTTGCCATGTTAGTACCACAAATCAAATAGTTCCTATTAAACTGATCGTTTAGATCATTTATAACAACGTCTAAACACTTATGTACAGTATCTTTTAATTTCAATGGCATTCGTTTTCCAGTCTGCTTTAGTGATGCATTTGTTTATGCAATTCAAATGTTTAGTTGTTACAGACTCTGTCACTGTCAACATTAATCAGCCTACTAGCCGTACTGTACCGATGACACTGTGGTTAACGCAGTCAAGCAATCATCTGTGCAGTTTTGCATTGCAAGTGCATTTCTTTGAATTGTTTTTCTGGAGACATTTATATACATCCATCAAAAGCCACAATGTGCAATCTTGTTTGGGAAGGAAACATTATGAATACGGGCAGACTTCCATGTATGCAGGTGCTGTCATTAACAGTCTATAATTAATCAAACTATGAATTTTGTATTTGTTCTGGTTATTGGATAGTAAAATACTTTAGTATTTGTACTAACTGCAGTACGTTGTAGTCTAAGGATTTGACCAACTGGTATATTTTGTATGAAGTGTCTAGGATTATTAGCCTACTGTCTGCGCATAAATGTGTGTTATACTCTGCGGCTTGAAGTAGATGGTACTTTCCAAAATATCAACGTATTTAGAAATGCTAATGTCTAAAAGTCGATCCTTTCTAGATTTCTCTCTGCTGTCAATTTTAAATTCTGATGAGTTAAGAAACACTGGGAGGTGAATATCTGTTCCATTCCATAGGATATCATCTATATATCTTTTCCCAGAGAATGACATGATGTTGATATGGATTTTTTTAAAACATCATAATATAAATCTCTTCCAAGTGCCCCATGAATAGATTGACATTGTTAGGGGCAAAAGCAGAACCCATCGCCGTAACCATGAAAAAGCCAAAATTAATTTTTTGAGCATGTGAATATAAATGCAAACACAAATTTCTACTAGTAAATAAAATGTTTGCTTATGTTGTTGTATTCATATGTGGTTTAATCACCTTACAACGTTGTTTTGTACATTACCTTGGAAAAATGAACTCATTGCGACGTCCATTATAAGGTTTGTACAGAACGTCAGTGTTTATCCCTAAATCTTTTATAAACTGTTCACTTGACACAGTCATGCACTGATAATTCTATCTACTAACAACGCGAAGGAAAACAATTGTAGGCTATATGCCTCAACATTTTACAGAAAATACAAATAAAACAATAGGCAGAACAATAATAGCAGGCCACTTGTAAGTCTTATACAAACAACTGTTTGCATAGGGAAGTATTTCATCTTAATTTTAACAAATCTTAATAGCCGCTTTCCGACCACAGGGATTTTTGCAGGTCCTAGAACATAATGTTCCTATTACCCTTTTTTTCTTGTGTTCCGACAGGAGAAACTTGGGGATTATGTAGTCCCTCGCACCGCAGTTCCTATAACCATTTTAGCTCCTACTCCAGAGCAGGGTCTTTCCATTTTCCGTTTTCCTAGGTCTACGTTGATTGGACAAACTTATAAATTACGCCGGTCGCTTCGTTTGTCTGTTGCGTATAATGCTACATATTATGCTGGAGCCTTTGTCTTTTGTGTTTCTATGTTAAGTAGCTACTCAATTTCTATGACTCCAGCCTAGTTTTTAAACGCCGCGGTTCGAACTCCGTTATTAGGACATTATCATCACAACATTCTTTTTATAAAATTGTATTGGATGTCGTTTTCAGCATCGTAAATTAATGAACAGCAAGCAGCGGAAGGAACCCAGAACTATTTGGGCTGAAAACAACCAGATCATCCGCATACATAAGATGATTTACACACTTGTCTCCAATCATACACCCAGTGTAACAAACATTAAACTGTGAAATGTTGTTGTATGTGGCGCTACACTAAAAAGTCTAGTGACAACGCTATAAAAGCCTGTTGCGGTGCTTGCGTCACTCCCTTATCCCTCCTACCAGTTCCTATGGCCACTTTGACCAGTGCGAATGCAAATAGCAAAACCGGTTTTGGGGGAGAGTAGTTAGGTGAACTGTTTAGAAGTGGACTGTTCCTATAACTACGTTCCTGTAACTACTTGGTCGGAAAGTGGCTAATTTTGCTGGTAATAATGGTAGGCTACCCTAATTCCTCTTTTAGAGACCCGCTTGTAATAAAGCTGTCAAAACTGAAGGCTATTACTTGATATTTTTTTATATAAAAATCGGGGGTCTAGGGATACATGGATAAACAACCCAACCCATGATGTTTGGTATGGCATTGTGCAGCACTTTCATGGATAAACCCTTGCCTGGTTCCAATCCCTGAATCAGGCTAGATAAGTCCCATCGAGAAAATACAGCTGTCCTGTAAATTTGTATTGGATGTAATGTCTACTAGTAGTGTTTGTGTTAGGGAGTCAGTTCTTCACTCTGTCCAAGGGGTGGAGGTAGAGGACTGTGGAAAACCCAGGGTGTGTAATGCGAGTCATAGGTAAGACACATAGGGCCGAATTTACTAATACTAGCGCAGTTTGCGCTGCTTCTGTTTAGGCAAGTTTGGTAATATCGCACGCTATGCTTCCACATTTAGCATAGTATTTATCAAACCCGATACCCATTACGCAATCAGCGCATACTCCGCCCTCTATTAGTGCTACTCTAAAAGAGAAAACAATGGGCCCGTGTGTATCTATCATGGATCTCCCTACAGGAAAAAGAAAGCCCAAGCTTAAATTTAGTGAAGAAGAAATTAACATCTTAGTGTTAAGTAACAGCAAACCTAGATATATATTACAGGGCAGAACATCCACACCCTTGGAAAAACATCCAATTTGGATTGCCATAACAAGTTAAATCAACTCGTTATCATCTACACGGAGAGAAGTGGAGGAGGTAAAAAGAGGAAAACCGGTTCAGGTCCACCAGAAATAGACACGCTAACTAGGTGGTGCAGCAAATACACGTTGCCGAACATGTGGAAGGTGTGGACGGCATAGATACTGCTGAGATCTTTGTAGAGAATGAAGGTATGCGTGGTTTGTAATGATACTGTTGTGTTGGCGTTTGGCATATATGCATATGTTTAGCCTATATCATTGATATGTAAAGCCAACCGATGTGGTTAAGTAATTAATGAGTGTTATATAGGTCAATAATCGCAAAATTGCTTATTAAAAATGTAACAGATGGAGGCATTTGTCTTTTTTTGTGCCAAGTGTATTTGATGCTATGTTTGAAATACTGCTGCCATTGATTTAGCTATATTTGAACACACAGGAAAACGCGGTTGCTGGTTTAGACCTGCTTTTAAGAGGTGGGAAATTCCCCCCGCAGAATCAGTCTTTGTAAATACCACGGAATATATAATTAGGCGCACTTTACGTGTATCCTCCCACCTTTTTGGGTGGAACTCCCACTTTCCCCATGACCCTCCCACAAACGCATATTGAAAGTGTAACTTGTCTCTTGTCGCTCATGTGGGAGGCAATCTGCGATTTTACCCAAGTGGGCCTGGTTTGTAAATAGCCCGCATTGGTTACGTCCATCTTTGCGACCAATTAGCGGCTGGAAACAGGCGCAAACGGCTTGATAAATCTAGCCCATAGACCGTGGTAAGACAACTAGGCTAAGCCACCATCAGTGTTTTAACATAGGACAGCCACTAGCTAACTATCACTTTGTCACGAAAAAACACTTTATTACAAAAAAGATTTGATTACTTAAAACCTGTGGCTGGTTAGCATGTCTACATCAGCGACAATCTTTTTGTGGTAAGTGAATGTTAAAATCCTTTTTTTTAGATCTAGGTATTATTTGGAAGTTGGTTTTAAGATTTGAAGTGAGAGGAATTGTGTGCCATGATTCTTTTTATTTTGTTCAGCTCCCCACGTGGGGTGTATTGATACTTTTTGATTATATACTACAGCACTTGAGTGAAAAGGCAAAATTCTTAGTGCGGATATTTGGGAATTGTCATAGGCTTGGAATACAATTTTAGCCAATCAAATTGCAGATATTGCCAACCCGTTTTATAATGCTGATTTAACTCCATCAGTGGATACACACTGTGTTCGACCTGTTAAATTATTTTCAAACCATCTGGAGCCATCCAGGTCTAGTCCAATTGATGACAGCCTTTTTAAAATATGGGTGATCCACAGTGTCAAAAGCCTTTGATGAATCAATAAACAGCGCTGAACAATGTTTCCTTTTATCCATAAAACTTAAAATGTCATCAATTACCGGAGTAGCAGCGGAGGTTGTTCCTGGTCTGAAGCCAGACTGATATGTATTCAAAATATAATTTATATCTAAAACTGAGTGAAACTGCTGGTTAATAATTGTTTCATTTATTTTTCACAAGACAAAAAAGACTAGAGATAGGTTGTAATTATGTAAATCACTGTAATAAAATGTTGATTACTCCCATACTTAAGAAACCAGGGAGTGATCCATTTCATTTTGATAATTTATGTCCAATTTCAAATTTACCATTTATATTTAAGGTAGTGGAAAAATGTATTGCAATTCAGATTTGTGAACATCTTTCCAAAAATAACTTGTATGAACAATTCCAATCTGGTTTTTGTCCCCACCATAGCACTGATACTGCTCTTGTCAGAATAACCAATGATCTCCTGCTGGCAGCTGACTCTGGGCTTTTAACCATACTTGTTCTTCTTGATTTGAGCGCTGCCTTTGATACTGTCTCACATAAAATACTTCTTGGCAGGTTAGCTTCTATTGGGATTACTGGCACTGCTGTCTTGGTTTAGGTCATATCTATCTGGACGCAGTCAGCATATTCAAGTAAAGGGTTTTAGATCAAGAACAGATCTACAGTTCTTTTTATCATCTATATGCTCCCTCTCGGTTATATTCTGAAAAGGTATGGTATTCATTTTCACTGTTATGCAGATGACACCCAACTCTACATGTCTTCCAAACCCACTGGTTCTTTTCCTCTACCATCTTTGTCCAGCTGTCTAGCTGACATTAAAGATTGGCTTTCAGCTAACTTCTTGAAACTAAATGGCAACAAAACTGAGGTTTTACTGGTTGGCACTAGATCTGTTGTGTCTAAATCTAATAGTTTTTCTTGGTACATCGACAATAAAATGTCCTTCCTCACAGGTTGAACGTTTGGGTGTCATCATGGATAGCACACTATCCTTTCAAACTCAAATTAATAATATCACACGGATTGCATACTTCCACTTACATAATATTAACTGTTTCTGTCCCTTTCCATCAAAAGACAATACTGCAGTCCTTATTCACACACTAATCACTTCACATATAGACTACTGTAATGCTCTTCTCACAGGTGTTCCCTCTAAACTGTTACATAAGCTTCAGCTGGTTCAGTTCTAATTCACACACTAGTCACTTCACATATAGACTACTGTAATGCTCTTCTCACAGGTGTTCCCTCTAAACTGTTACATAAGCTTCAGCTGGTTCAGTTCTAATTCACACACTAGTCA
>JACXGM010039942.1:0-10420 GCA_016801145.1 Umbra pygmaea
CAGTATATCCTTTACGCATACAGTATGTACAGTATTCCTTTACGCATACAGTATGTACAGTATTTCTTCACGCATACAGTATGTACAGTATTCCTTCACGCATACAGTATTTACAGTATTCCTTTACGCATACAGTATGTACAGTATTCCTTTACGCATACAGTATGTACAGTATATCCTTTAAGCATACAGTATTTACAGTATTCCTTTACGCATACAGTATGTACAGTATTCCTTTACGCATACAGTATGTACAGTATATCCTTTACGCATACAGTATTTACAGTATTCCTTTACGCATACAGTATGTACAGTATTCCTTTACGCATACAGTATGTACAGTATATCCTTTACGCATACAGTATATCCTTTATGCATACAGTATGTACAGTATATCTTTTACGCATACAGTATGTACAGTATATCTTTTACGCATACAGTATGTACAGTATATCCTTTACGCATACAGTATGTACAGTGTTTCTATTTGTTGGCTACATTTAATAACAGCTTTTGCAATTAAGTTTACAAGTTTACTGATTCAGATTGTTAGATTTTCTCCATAAGCATCTAGTACCTCGGTATGTTTCCATTAGCAGGTAAGTTAAAAAACAAACATGATTGTCCTAACACTGGTGTTTTTTTCCTCCTGTTATTTTGTACCCATTGCCATATTTATGAAGGTCACACAATCATTTGTCTTTTTTATCGAGTTCTTCACTTCACCCAGTGGCTGATTTCACACTAGTGAAACAAAGCAATTTGTAGAGTAGATAATATTTTATTGATAATGATTAAAGTTATTATAATTGAGAGGGAAATGTTTTGCCATGCAATTAACTGTTTTTTTTAGCTATACAATAAAAATGGCTCAATGTTTATTTATTTTGGAATATTTTTTCCCTGCTTATCTTTTCTCTGCTTATGCCAACATAAAGACACACACTGACAAAGCTTAATAGTAATGTTTTATGCTCCATGTTGTTTCATCCCACTTCAGTTTTGCCAAGAAGATGGTGTCTGAATATATTGCCTTTGGGTATGGAGCAGAACCTACTGGGATACAATGCTGACTAAGACACATTCTACATAATCTTACATAGTCCATGAGCTTTTAATCATCTTACTGAGAAAGATTATCTGCCAGACATGGTAAAATAATTCCATCCAAAATTCCATCAAAACAACTTTTCAGAAATGTCCCCAAAATCTCAGTACCCACAGCGCCCCTCAGTGATGAAACCAGGGGCATGCCTGCCATTGTACATCATAGCAATGGTCACAAGAGGGCGCTATAGCTCATTACAAGTCGTTCCGTCAATGGTAGTCAAACAAAGTCCAGTAGGGCAGCAACCTGACATAGATTATTTAAAGATACAGTATTAACACATTTGTCTCATACAGATCCGTTTGAACAATATTTCACAAGGTTGAGAAAAGGGGGTTTGTTTCTTTAATGTTGCTGGCTGTGGAAGTCAGATAAAGCGTCCCTTGAGGTTAGTGTAGTAGAGATGTGACTCAGCATCACAGACATGGTTGTTCTGGGAATATCAGTGAGAATAATTTCCTGGAAGCTCCGTAGAGATCGTATACAGTCAAACGTGGACGCAGTAGAGCCTCTTTAACACGGCCCCTCTCCTTCCGTCTCTACATTCAAAGCTTCTCTCTGTTCCGTATAGAGCTGGGAAAGTTGTACTTTTCGTGATCGGCATGATGGTCAGACAGCGATGATGTACATGTCATATACTGCTCAGATGGCTTTTATGTTCGAAGCTTGAACAACAAACAAAGGACATAAAAGGCTGTTTTATTTTAAAGTCCCCATTCCAGCCCCTGAGAGAACAGTAATGGGAGAAAATAGAAGGTCAAGTGACAGGCTAACAAAGGGATAAAACTGGTCCGTTTGAAACTGAGACGGTGTAGTTATAACCAACCCATAATGATGGGACGCAGTTCAGATATTGTTCAGTCAGACGCATTCCAGTTGGCACAGCGTTTTAGAGCTTTTTGAATGCTCTGTTTATGATGTCTCCATGTCCATGACTCCAAATCTTCTTGCAACCTGATACAGGCGTTTACTCGGATGGGTTTAGTTCTCTGGCTAATGTTTGATGTTGATGGATAGGACAGTGCCAATGAAATGAGTTGTGCACTGTTGACTGTTGTGGAAAGGCTTGAAATAGCCCAAACAATGATGCATACACACATAGTCGGGAAAACACAATTTCTAACAATATACATACATTACCCTCCCAAAAATATATTTTATGTTCAAAAGTCTGCCTCAATGTCTGATTGAGTTAATTACAGTACACTGATAGGGTTTATCATTAATCATATTGATTTATCTTTATTTTTCAAGCTTTGTAGCATAATGACTTTCTAAATAAATATCCAATTTACAATTAAGCTGCCTGTATAAACACATATTTAGTAGATGTGCTTATATAACTATATAGGGCCTTTTTAATCACACTTGTGGTCTGAAATGGACTGGTGCTAAAAGCCTTTTCCATTTCCAGATCCTGGTTTCCCCTCAATGGCCATAGCTCTCTTGGAGCTCTGTGGCTTTCTCTGTGTTTACATGGAGCTGTATTTATGCAGGCTGAGACAGGCTTGATGAAGCCCCGGCAGGCGATTTGTTTTCCTGTAAGGCCTCTACAGTTTGCAACATACATCCGGCACAGGTACTAGAAATGTACATAATTTACAGAAATTAGCATACCAACCTGGTGTATTCAATTTTAATGTGCGAGAAATAAACATGATTCACATCATATATCTGAGTGTGGCCCTAAACGGGGAATCTTTTATTAAAAATGATTTTCCTTATATGGAAAACTCATGAGTAAAATGTACAGTATGTGGATGGACTCAAAATATACGTATATACAGTATGACTAGAACATATCTGTTTATATATTTATGTGTTTATATAACTAGCAGCCTTTTCTTTAATTGATGTTAAGTATTTTTTTGGAACATGCACATTTTTTTGTGATTGATCTTGTGTACCATGATGCCTTACGTCTTTTAATTGAGCTATTTGTTATGTTTAGATAAGTATTCAGAAATTGCTTGTTTTTGTAATTTTGCCAGTGTGTTGTTTGTCTTATATTTCAATAATTACATTTAGGAATTGATTAGGACATTCACGTGTACCAACTATAATAGTGTAAACCTTCCTGTTCGGTGAGATATGCTGTGAGTCAGTGTCGTATGCTGGTTTCCTGAAAATCAGTCTAACATTTTGGTCATAATGTTTCCTCCATTACTGTGGGTGGTAGAGGTCACATGAAATATTGACTTTAAATAGTCATGTAAATTAAAGTGACCTTCCGACAGCGTGATGGGGGAATTCTGTGGCAAACTACATTATTAAATGTTGTAACTATTGTTACCCAACATCAAAAACTACATGTAAAACCATTCTTTAAACCTAACATAATATGGAAGTTAATACTTCTTAAATGTTAAACTAGTGCCCGGTACACTACTGCTGATTTGTTCCGAAGCTAAGCAGGTTTGTGTCTGGTCAGTCCATGGATGGGAGAGCAAATGCTGCTGGAAATCGAGTTGGAGGACCAGTAGGTGGTTCTTCCCCTCTGGTGTAAATATCATTATGAATGCCCCAGGGCTGTGATGGGGACATCTGCCCTGCTTAGGGTGCCGTCTTTCGGATGGAAAGTTAAACGTGTGTCCTCACACTCTGTGGTCACTAAAGATCCCATGGCACGTATCGGAAAATTACAGGTGGTAACCCAGGTGTCCTGGACACATTTCCAATCTGGTCCTAATACCGTCATGGCAACCTAATCATCCTCAGCTTTCAATTGGCTCTTTCATCCCCTTCCCTCCGCCCACTTCTCCCCAGGTTGTTGCTGTAAATCAGAAAATGTTCTCAGCCAACATGCCTGGTAAAATAATGGCTAAACGAAAGAGAAGAATACAGTGAAAACAGTAAAATCAGAACATGGTCAGGTCGCACACCATCACCTTTTAGTTTTTAATTCCTTCAGTTTAATTCCTTCTAAACCCTTTTTGGTTTTAGTTAATCAGTATGGTTCTTTATGTCTGATTGTCATCTTTATCATCTTATTATTGATCATTAGCCCTTATTTGTTATCTTTGCTTTAACATGCACTGGCCTATATACTTACAAGGAAATCAGATAATTTATCTAAAAAGTGGTCTATCGGATAATATGTTACTTTATTTAAAAAAATCAAATCATTATCTCTAACATGGAATTTATTTTGGCAAATTAATGTTTGGAAATGAAAAATAAGCTATTTTCTACTGGCACACTGATGCAGCAAAAAAAAAAGAATTATTTGCAACTCGATTTGTGTTACAAAAATCTACAGTAGGATGGCTAAGACGTTTGCACAGTACTATATAACATAAAGATGTTATAGGGTAGGCCTATTCAAATCTGGCCCTCAAAACCAGTTCCACTCCGTTATTTCATTGCATAGTTCTGCTACACCAGATGTGTGCAATTAATGATAAGGTAGAACAGAGAACCAGCAGGCTCCGCCCTTCGTAGGGTATGAATTGAATAGCCCTGCTTTAAGGAGTGTGTAGAGCAGGATAGCCTTGCTTTAAGGAGTGTGTAGAGCAGGATAGCCCTGCTTTAAGGAGTGTGTAGAGCAGGATAGCCTTGCTTTAAGGAGTGTGTAGAGCAGGATAGCCCTGCTTTAAGGAGTGTGTAGAGCAGGATCGCTTTAAGAGCAGGATAGCCCTGCTTTAAGGAGTGTGTAGAGCAGGATAGCCCTGCTTTAAAGAGTGTGTAGAGCAGGATAGCCCTGCTTTAAGGTGTAGAGCAGGATAGCCCTGCTTTAAGGAGTGTGTAGAGCAGGATAGCCCTGCTTTAATGAGTGTGTAGAGCAGGATAGCCCTGCTTTAAGGAGTGTGTAGAGCAGGGGCTATCAACTCCATTCCTGCAGTCCCCTGCTTTTCCAGGTATGAACCAGTCCCTTCTTAGAAAGAGAGAACAAAAATCAGAAGTGTTTCGGCACTCCAGGACCGGAGTTGATGAACACTGGTGTAGAGGAATGAGGCCACACGTTGCTGGCAGGAAATACATGGTAAACCTGTATATAATCTCTGAAACAGTCAAATCTTGAAAATCTTGCATTACTTGGTAACTTGTGTAATTTTACTTACAGTATGTGTCCTTAGGTTATAACTAGGCTAAATCCTGCCTACATTGAACAGCACAAAAACGAAATTCAAATCTTATTGTTTGTGTTATGTCTTCATGTTTAGCATCGTCTTGGCAAAATCGTGTTTAGAACACATAATCAGTGACAAAAGCAAAAACCAAGTATACCAAGTATACCTTATTCCTGTCATCAACACCATGATCTGCTCCTGGCCACTGTACAGTTTGCATGTTTATAATGTGTTCTGTACAAAACTGACATTTTTATTCATGTCCATACCATTATATCAACGTTAAATATTCAGTGTTACATTTCAAAACATTATACTGATAGATTTTAAGAGTAGATGAGTTTTCCCCCATGTCTACTTAGTGAAACAGGATACGGTTTCAGTCCTAACGACTCTGTAAATTAGTTCTTAAATGACTCCAGTGTACTGGCAAGCTGTTACCAGAGGCCTGGCAGTGGTCTGCTAGTGACTGTTTAAGCCAATACGAGCATGTCAGAACACAGGGGAACTTAGGGAGCATGTTCATTAATCACACCAGCACTGGGAGATTAAACAATGAAACCCCAGCCATTGATTGCCCACTAGTTTTAGCTAGCCTGGGCACCAAATGTGATTAAAAAAAGTGTGAGAAGTGTCACCTCCATACTTGTTACTCTCCTCTCTTCATCTTTCATTTCTGTCAGTCACTTGTTGTCAGGGCAATAAGAAAGGGGTGGGATTATGTAACCTGAGAAATTGAAATATAAAACCAGAGGAATCTCAGCATGATTAAACGTTTAGGTCCAATTGGACACCAATTGACTTGAAATCACTCTTCTACTAAGCCGATATTTCTGTCTTACTATTAGACAGTTTCAAAGCTCATTTACTGTTGTTTTACCAGAGGGCTCATTGAGCACACTGATTCTGAGTGACACTAAAAAGCCAACTATGATGGATTTCAATAAACAACATCAAAGGCATTCCAACCTCGTTTTCTATTGCCTATATAATTGTACAGTTCATCCATGCCACCTTCAAACGTTCCCTTTTATTTCCCCATGGTCATTTTGTCTGCGTCCATTCCTCAGATATGCTCAACTATGGCGTCCCTCTTCACTGACGGCTGACCAATTTAAGCCGGTATAGTTTGTGGATTTCACCGTTTGTGTAAACGGCATTCTGCTGCATCTCGTTTCTCCGAATGCCGTTGCCAGATTCTCACCGTGAAAATAAATGAGTATTCCAAACTGTTTCGTTGTTGGGGGTTTGAGAGTGCTGCCTAAACGTTTTTGGGGTGGTACTGTCACACCCAGACCTTGGGGAGAGGGGAAACATGAGAAGGCTCCTAATAACAGGCTTTTAATGGGGACTAGAACAAGAGCAGCCCTTCACTCACATTATCAACACCACTTACCTGGGACATTGTAAGAGCAGCTTATTCCAGCACTGACACCACTGTCTATTGTTGTGGCATGGAAGAAGGTTGAAGACACTAGGAATTCTTCTGGTTACAAATACTCATATACAAGTCCTAGGTTTGGTAAAACAAAATCTATAAATGGTGACAATATTACATTTTATGTGATGTAGTGTTGGTGTAGTGTTCCGAGTTCTACACCTGCAATGGGGGTTCGAGACCTGGCTCGGCCAGGTGTCTGTGCTTTTGCTCTGCATCTTCCCTACCAGGCTCCCTGGTTTCTGCTTCCACCTGTACTGTCAATAAATATAATCAACTGTATATATTGAAATATCTACACTATATGACCAAAAGTATGTGGACACCTGACCATCACACCCATATGACCTTGTTGGACATCCCTTTCCAAAAGCATCATTAATATGACGTTGGCCCCCGCTCTTTGTGGCTATAACAGCTGCCACCTTTCTGTGAAGGTTTTCCACAAGATTTTGGCGTGTGTTGTGGGAATTTGTGCTGTTGGATGAGAAAGCCTGGCTAGCAATCCGTATTCCAATTCATCCCAAAGGTGTTCAATGGGTTTGAGGTCAGGGCTCTGTGCAGGCCAATCAAGTTCCTCCCAACCAAACACATTGAGCTTACACTACCGTTCAAAATTTGGGGTCACTGAGGAATTTGCATGTGTTTTGAAAGAAATTGATAACTTCATTCTCCAAAGTTGCATTACATTGATAAGAAATTATTGTCAAAACATGATTAGTTATAGATGAGCTAAAAGACGCCATTATTAGGACATCTTTTTCCATTCGATTTGAATAATTAATTAACAAATCAGTAAATTTACAATAAGGAAAGATATTTGCAACATTGGTAATGTCTTATATATACTGTATATATTTATTTAATGCCACCTTGGTGAATTAAGGTATGAATTCCAATAAAAACATGCGTGACCCCAAACCTTTGAAAGGTAGTGTACCTGTACGGACCCTGCTTTGTGCATAGGGGCACAGTCCATCTGTGACAGGAAAGGGCCTTCCCTAAACCATTGACACAAATATTGAGAGCACCTAATTGTCTAAAATGACACCATTTTGATATACAGTGGAAAGGTGCGGTAGCTTCTAGAAATACATGTTGGAGGGATCTTGTTTTGTAATGCTTCCGCAATGAACAACATCCCTCATGTAGCACTACAAGCAGGCCAGTATTCATGCTTTGATCCAGTAAGTCCTGTAAGTCTTCTTTAAACGGCTTTCAAATGCCAGAGAAATGTCATATTGCTTGACTCAATTGAAACATCTCAGTTGCTAAGCCTGTTGCTAGGAATGTCAGAGTAGACACATTCTGCTTAAGGGGGAAATTACGTATGGCATGCATGAGCTACATGTATATTCTCTCACAAAACCTGAGCTTATTAATCCATCATAACATTGAAGACCAATGAGGGTTCTTGTGCGACTTTAACCTCCAGGTCATAGAATCAGTGGCGTCGGGCTCCGGGGGGAAGGGGTACTATGTTTATACTGTAGGGCCCATATGCATGCAGGGGCCTCAAATCCAGGAATGAAGAGGGGAAAGGAACTCAGAGACAACCTATGTACAGTACATGGCCACAAATTTCATGTTACGTCACTGCATAGAATCCTTAAGTGTGAACGTTTAAATATTTCTACAGTGAGAGTAATACTGTAAAAACGTCACAAAAAATATACTCTACCACAAACAGTACCCAGTTATCATAAAAAAATTATATACAGTATAATGTACTCTATATGCAGGTGCAGCAGTTATCTAACACAAAATATGGTAACTGTAGTTTGAGCAATAACTTAATTAGGGCCTAATTATATTATGATAAGTTATTTAGATTAGAACATTAGCGTGGTTTGTGTGACTACTATCTATTATTCAACAGCCACTTTCCGAAGTAACATGGGACTTTCTCCAATACCACCTGCAGTATACTGCAGTGTGAATAAAATGTTGCTCAATCTAGCAACAATTGTAGTCAGATAAGCAGTGATGTTGCCTAACTTGCCTAATGCAGTTTTAGAACATCAGTTACCTATATATGACAACCAGAGTCCTTCTAATAAAAAATATAATGCTTCACATTTTATTTATATACTGCCTCATAATTATCTCATATCAGTGTTACTTTGATTCAGAATGTTCTCCTGAATGTATCAAAATTTGATTATCTTTGTGCACTGCAATAGCTTTGTGAGAAGTAACAGTTTCTGAAAATGCATGTTCGCAAAAATGGCTTGTCAAGTTATTTATAAAGCACATTTAAAAATAGCCAATCCTGACCAAAGTGCTGTACAAAGTTATCAAATAAGGCATACAACAATAAATATAAACCAGAAAATAACAACACAGATAAGCACAAGTCTCCCTAGACTCAAACGCCAAAGAATATAAATATGTTTTAAGACGATGCTTAAAAGTTTAGGTGGTACGGGGTGACCCGATAAAAAATGGGCGGTTTGTTATAATTGCTAACTTAGAAACAGCAGCTAATTAGCCAGCTTTTGGTGAAAAACATTCAGAGTCAAAAAGGCTTGAAGACTTGTACGGTAGGTTAAACTAAACTCTCATAGGACACATGACTCCAGGTGTAAGGCTACATTAAATCGTAGTGTCAATTGAGAATCAACAAGGACAATCGTACAGGATGCATGAAGGCAAGGGTGTGGATGGTCACAACACATCAAAACCAAGCTGCTTGAATATTTGAGCCAGGAGTGGCATAAAGTCAGCGAACATCAATGTGAGACTGGTGGAGAGCATGCCAAGACGCATGAAAACTATATATTATTACTATTATTCAAACAAATATTGATTAGTATTGTGTTGTTTAAAAGTGAATATTAACCTTTTTCTGGCATTATTTGACATTTGACTACACTGTGTCTTTTTTCTTATTTTTAATTTTCTGCAAATAAATGCTCTTAATTTAGAATTTGGGAGAAATATTGTCGATAGTTTATGGAATAAAGAAAATGCAGAAAGACACTCACACCTCTGATCTATCTCGCATCAGGTGCCTAGCCTCTGAAGGTAATCTCAATTTATAAAGAAGAGAAACCAGCATGCTGTTCTTGTTCATATTGCATTTGGTAATTTATTAAGGCTTACTGTCTGTATCAACCCCACAGCCTTCATAAAGATCTTATGAAACGATACGAGCAGGAACAGTGTGCGGGTTTCTCTTTTCTATAGTTTAGCCTCTAGTGTTGTGACATAAACTTACACAAGGAACAGTGTAATTGCAACCCGGGAGAGTAAATATCTGTTACCAGATCCCTTGAACGACCTCATTCCTTTCATGGCAAATGAACACACGTGACCCCCCTACATACTGTAACAGGATAATAATAATAATAATGTATTTTATTTAATGGCGCCTTTCATAACACCCAAGGTCACCACACAAGCAATACACACAAGACAAATCACAACAAACAAGCCGCAAATACAGATAAAATGCAGTAAAACCTCAATAAAACATGTTCTAAAAAGCCTGTATAAAAGTCGCTATAGCGACTATATAATATATTGCGATGCGAACATCAAGGGGATAGATCCACTGTGTAAGATTTCACTTATATATATGTGGGTAGATAAGTGAAGTCTTGATATTTCACTTATTAATATGTGGGTAGATAAGTGAAGTCTTGATATTTCACTTATTTATATGTGGGTAGATAAGTGAAGTCTTGATATTTCACTTATTTATATGTGGGTAGATAAGTGAAGTCTTGATAGTTCACTTATTTATATGTGGGTAGATAAGTGAAGTCTTGATATTTCACTTATTTATATGTGGGTAGATAA
>JACXGM010039943.1:0-10448 GCA_016801145.1 Umbra pygmaea
CACATGTAGACAGGATGGGCATACTCCCAGGCCCCCTCCAGGATCCTTGCGAGAGTAAAGATCTGGTCCGTTGTTCCACGACCAGGACGGAATCCACATTGTTCCTCTTCAACCTGAGGTTCGACTATCGGCCGAACCCTCCTTTCCAGCACCTTAGAGTAGACTTTACCAGGGAGGCTGAGAAGTGTGATACCCCTGTGCATATTCAAACGATATTCTTAATTGAATGTCCAAGAATCTAGACACTTACAAAAGCCCAACCCTACCTTGGTGTGATGAGCTGGTGCGGTTTACTGACCCCGTAGTCCCACGTGATCTCCTGTGCAGCGATGTAGTAGCTGCGGTAATGTCCATCTGTGGTCCTAACGTCCAGTTTTTCCTCTGTGGACATGTATTCTGTCGCGTTATCCTCATTACTGTAGTCATCGTACTCCAGAGACACAACATTTCTCACTTCTTTGTTGTTCTTATTGGATACATTGGAATGATCTGCATCCAAGGAATTCAATCGAGTAGTGTTTGGAGCCGTTTCACTGTTGTTGCCTGGAACATTTAGACCTCGATCAAGGGTCTCCATATTTTGCTTTTCCTTCTGGAACTTCACTTTCATGAACCTTTTACCCTGATCCTTCTTTCCCACCTGCTGATCTAACACCTCCAGCTCTTTTTTCTTTATCTGCTCCTGCTCCATCACCTCCCCATACACCTGACCATTCCAATCCTTAAGCACCTTCTTGTCACAGTTCTCCTTTAGCTGGTTGCTCTCTCTATCCTCTCCTCTTGGCAACCCAGCCTGGTTTCCCTGTCTCTTGCCTCTCAGTTCCCCCTTCAGAACCTCTACCTTCAGGGTATCTGAAACTGTCCACTCTCCATTCTTCTCAAGCTGCTCCAGAACTTTTGCTGGGATCTGTCCCTGTGAGATCAGGTTGGCCTCTTCTTCACTTGATGACACGGTCACATGCCTGACCTCGCAGATCAACCCCTTGCCACCTGCCTCAGCTGTGATATCATTATCAGACGCCTGGTCTCCTGATACTCCCATGACCACTTCGTTATCTGTGTAATTTCCTGTAATAAATGAGTTTGTGTTCTGATTCAAGCCTATTTGCTTCCTGCAGATTTGGACAGCAACGGCCCTTTTTTCAGGCTGGGAGCGGAAGGATCTTGGGTTGAAATGGTCTAAGTAGTCAGGCAGAATGTCGTCCGGTTCATAGTCTTTGTCATCATTGTCCACCAGTGAGTCCATGTTGCAGGACACAACAGAGTACCGGACACTCATGCCTCGACTCTTCAAACTGCTGTCGAATGCACTGACCTCCCACTCACCTGAGGAGAAAAGCAACATTAGCGCAAAACACAGAATAAACCGCAAAACTCTGTCTTCCTACTGGACCTGTAAAGCCCCCCCTAACCCTCTTTGAACAATGATAGTTGACAAACATTGCTAGATGACATTCAACCTTACCGACTAGCTCTGTCTCCATGGTTACGGTCTCTCCAGACATGGGGAAGAGTGTGAGGACCGACTCGTACACATTGTCTCTCATGAATGGATTTCCTGTAAAGTACACCGAAAGAAAGCCACTCTCCGTCCCCACGTTTGCCAGGTGCCAGAAGGTCACGTCGTCCTTACATACCTGGAATGTTCGGCGGCTGAACATCATCCCATTCACATCTGTAGAAAACATATATTTGCAGATAAAAAACTATAGCATGCAAGGCACAACAGGGTATTAGGGTGGTGTTTCTATGTATGTGTAAGGGGTACTCAGGGTCCTCATAGATCAGGTTCGCCCGAGTACTAGGTTACTCGGATGTTCATTACTTTTGTTATTTCTTTCTTAGTTTACATGTTCTGTTGTTGTTACACACAGGATGAGTGCATCTGTTCTGTTAGAATCTATATATATATACACATGTACACTTTTGAAGATCTAGTGGTCTAGGCAGCTCTATGCTTGGTAACACCTGAGGACATGCACAGGTGTGTTAATTACTTGTTTGTTCTGTCTATTTAGACCCAATCTACTCACAGGCTAGTGATCTACTCACAGGCTAGGGGATGCTAGTCATCCCCCACACCAAATTCCCCCACTGTAACTTCTGTACCCAATCAGCGATCATGTTCTGACGCTGTGTGAGATTATAACCAGACTTAGCTGACTTCACTGCCCTGAGGATAGAACAGCTAGTTGCAGTTTGCTCGCTGTGATAAAAAACTATTTACTACAGGAGCTGGCTAACTATCTAGCAAGCTAACTTACTGAAAGAATATTGCATTTAGTGTTGTATGGCAGTATGTTTACGTGCTGTAAATACTCTTGTACATCTTGTACGAATGCTTGAAAAAGCAATAAATTCCTTAAATGTAAAATAGCATGACATTTGCTAGTCAAGACAATGTATTGCAATTTAATTTCTCCTTATTATGACATTTTCTAGAGCGTACAGTATGTGAATATGTTCATTTTGTCCTGGCCTTGGAACTCTTCCTCCCTCAGAATTACCTTGGGCCAGTTGGTGGTTTCTCTAACCACAAACAAAGAGTCCTAGTTGTGCCTCACACAGTCGTGATTGAATTTTTGTACAATCAATGTAATAATGATAACCACGCTACACAGAATGGTCAACATTTGTAAAAGCCTTTTTACAGTATGCTTTTTCAGAACATTCTTCAGGAATTCATAGAATAGCTTAATATTCATAATGTGATAATGTTAGTATATGTTATACCCCTAAACTCAGGCATTCCAGAAATAGGTATATATTACCTGATATCATGTGATACTTTACTACAGTATATAATTGTATAATAGTTATGCAAAAAGGTAGAAATTTGGGCAAATAACTTGTTAAACAAACTTACATGAATTGGGACATTTACAAAACAAGATTTTCAGATTCAGTACATCTAAATCTCACTAACTCTGCTGTTTTTTTTTGCAGTACACTTTCATCAAGACATATTGCCTACAAAAAAATCCATGCCGGAAAAACACACTTACTGTAGATGACATTAGATTTGTAGAAGTCAGCATCAGTAGTGTTGATCATAGAGGGCTCTTTGCTGTACTTCTGAATGTTGTTATTGATGTACCAACTCTTGTTCTCATCAAATACAGCAAATATCAACTGCTTCACTTTATCAGGACCCACCTGCAGATTTTAACAGCTAAGGTTATGATAACTACAGTATAACATTTTGCACACTCTCACACTGATACAAACAGCAGACGCCAATGTACATGGTCACACAGTAGGAGACGTCATGTTATATTCTGCCAGTTGCTCTACATGTAAATTGTTATATCAGAAGACTACACAGTGTCTGAAGAAGGCTTATATGTGTCATTTTGGAAAAATAAAGTGTGTTGCTGACCAGCCGTCCTCTGGTATCCATGGAGTCCTTCTTGCAGATGAGAAGGGGGCCTACCAGACCAGAGGCCAGGTCTCTCTCTGGGTTGATGGTGCTCTGGTACAGACGAGTCAGACATTGTGGGTCATCCAACAAAGGACCGTCCTCTGCTGTTAGCTTCCATATGTACCCATATGTGCCATTAGGCGGTACGGCCAGGGAACGAATGCCATTCTCATGCCCTGCACAACAGGAGAAGAACAGGGCTGACTAAACAAATAACTCATCAATAACTCTGAGACATAGAATTACTTGTAAACTTCTCAAGACTTCAACATACTGTAATGTGCTCCAGATACGATGACTATATTCCATTAAGTATTTAATTAATATACTGCACTTAATTGCTTATCGTGAGTAAACACATCTTTCTTCATCTTGCCAGTCATTTGTTTATCTCACCATTCGCTGTTTCCCTCAATGGAGAAATTCTGGTAAGGCCGTTTGGATACATGTTGAACGGACGACTTGCCAAGTTCTTGAACACTATCTGAAGAAACAAGAAAAATCATCTCTATTGTCTATACTACCTATAATGGTACTGTCTTGACATATATTCTGTTAGATTTTTTTGTTCTTTGATTGTGGTACACACACCTGGATCTCTTCATCCACCTGTCCTCGGAGCAGTGGTCCCATCAGTTTCTTTCCAGGTGATTTCTTCTTAGTGAAAGTCTGGTCAGTGTACTCTACGTACACCACCTTTTTGTACTCATATCCTAGCTGGTATGGATTCTGGGGAAAGTATTCTGGTGACAGCTCTCTGAAAAAACAGGAAAATAGAGGGAGGAAGAAATTAATAAGGATGCAGCCAGCATTGTGAGAAATCCAGCATCACCCTTCCAGTCTTAATCTATTTCTGCCTACGTATTCATTCTGACTCCTATCTTTTGTGGTTTTGACTCCCTTCTGACTTCTATCCATTCCATTCTTTTTACACTCATTTGCCAGTCTGATCCATCCAAACTACCTTCTGATGTTCCATCAAAGCCTCTTAATTTCCCAACCATTCCATCTCCCCGTCTGTCATCTGTTCAGCTCACCTGTCTTCCTGGCTGAGGTCAGGTGCGTAATCCCAGGTGACCTCTTCAGCAGCGATGAAGTGGACCCAGACTTTGTTTTTCCCTCCTCGAGAACGTCCATTAACTTTCACAGGCGTGAACACAAAGGTCTCAAACATGTCCTCGTCATAGTCGTTCTCCTCTTCACCCTCGGGATGCTTGACCCGACGCACCTCAGGACTGGGCAACATCGCAGGCACAGGGCAGTCCTCCACCTTAAAAATGGCACTCATACCAGCTGAGACAAAGATAGGACAGCTCTCATTCATTTATGACCTGCCTCAAATTCACAAATCTTCCCCTATTTCACCTCTGAAAAACAATTCATAAATAATAAAAATAATAATGAATTGAATTTAGTGCTTTTCAAGGAACCCAAAGCACTTTACACAGTGAGGGGGAAAGCCCACCTCATCCACCACCAATGTGTAGCACCCACTTGGGTTATGCACAGCAGCCATTTTGTGCCAGAATGCTTACCACATATCAGCTATTAGGTGGAGAGGTGAGTAGTTATATATGCCAATTAGGAAAGAGGGGGATTATTAGTTGGCCATGATTGAAGTGAGGCCTGGTTGGGATTTTGGCCATGACACCGGGGTTAACACCCCTACTCTTACGATAAGTGCCATGGGATTTTCAATGACCCAGAGACACAGAGAGTCAGGACACCCGTTTAAAGGCAGATGTCCCAATCACTGCCCTGAGGCATTGGGAATGATATTTAGATCAGAAGGAAGAGTGGCCACTACTAGCCCTCCAACACTACTTCCAGCAGCATTGGTCTCCCATCCAGGGACTAACCAAGCCTGACCCTGCTTAGCTTTAGAAGAAAACCAGCAGTGGAATACAGGGCGCTGGACTGCTGGCTAAATTAAATAATAAAAATTAAGTTAGAAGTTCTTAGAACTAGTAACTTAGAACAGCAGCTCCTGGTCTGGTGTATTAGGGTCTTACCGTAAAGGTGTGCGTGGATCTGACAGCTGATGTGGAACGTCCCCTGAGCACTGGGTTTCATCTTTGCTGTGGTGAAGGTCATAGGGGTCATATCTATGGTAATCCTACGGTGGGACATCACCTGAAAAATAGAGATGAATATTGAATACGAGGTTAATCTACGATTTAATATCGCCACTACTAAATATTAGTGATGTGATAGCTTGACACCTCTAAACAGGCCCATTGGCCGATATTTAGAGCTTTTCATCTACTGTACCTCTAGAGTGTGACTGTGGAACTGTATGGAGTGAATTTCTGGTGATGTGCCCATTCCAATGAGATGCCAGAAAATTACCTCTTCCCTTTGGCACATTGTCAGACCTGCACACACACAATAGCACTCAATATATACATTTTTCTAAGATATTTTATGAGTTAAACTTTTTTATTAACACAGTATTGTACAGTATGTTGTAGCATGCTGACTTCTAACCTGGTAAAGTTGAGTTGACGTATCCGTTGATAGTGTGATACTTTTTGTTGGCACCAGCCTTCTTAAATTTTTCCCGGAAACGACCCAACTCTCCATAACCACTCAAGCTTTCATCAAAAACCGCAAAAAGCAGAATAAACGCTCTATTTTTCCGAAGTCCACCATCTATGAATGCAGCTGGTAGAACAATACACAGAAAATAAAGAAAGCATGTTAGTGGATTGCCAAGAATAGCACAGGTATATTCATCACTGAAATTACACATCTGCTAAATTGATACATTTATTGAAATGAATAATCTGGAGAAATTAATAAATTTGACTAAATGACTCATTGGATGTAATGATTCATCCGGTGAAACTACTATTTGCTGAAATCATTCATTCACTGAAATGACTCATCTGTAAAAGCATATGAAATTCTGGCCATGTGCAGTTTTACAATGCACAGTTACAAACCACAATCACTTAACAATAAGGGCATTCTGTGACTCACTGCATGTCCCAGTCATGTAAAATATTCCATAGGGTCAGCTCTGATTGGTACATGACTGAGGGGAGTACATACCCAATCCAAGCAGTAATGGTTTTAGAAGATGCACCCCTCGCCAACCCTTCACCAGGCACATATGTGTCACCATGGATGTGACGGTACAGTTATGTGAGTGTATTCTACATAGAGAGGTTGTGGAGCATCTGACTCGAAGGTGTTTTTAAATCACATAACTTTAGGAACGTTGTGCTAACTTGATTTGCAGATGAGTAGAGCCCCAACCAGTCCAGAGTTGAAATCCTGTACAGAGTCCACATGGGAGGAGTAGGAGTACGTGAGGCATTCTGGATCAGCCACGGTCGGAGCGTCTTTAGGGTTGATGTCCCAGACATACTTATAGTACCCTCCTGGAGCCACTGCATCATCCTCCTTCTCCTGGGTCGATGTCGAGTCATCGTACCCCGCTCCTGAAGAGGAAAAGTAATATGTGAATGAGGTAGGCACACACACACACACATACGCACAATGTGAAACTTGAGATAGAGAGAGTATTTATTGTCCCATAGGGATAATGATTTCCACACATCTTTTCATGTGTAGTATAACAACACATTTACTCAATGTAAGAAGGTTAATTGAAATCCTTTAATTTGATAAGTTTAGCTTTATACTGTAACATTACTACTGGGACATGGCGACAGCTTTGGTGTAATTTAGTGGACAAACTTTAATAAATTACCTTCAGACTGTTTCCAGTACGTTATTCCCATCGGGCTGATGCTGTAGGGCCTGGACGCAAGGTTCCTAAAGTGGACTACCACCCTATCACTGGCCTGTGCATGTATTACTGGACCTTGGATCCCTACAACACAACATACACGGCCTGTGTCAGGGTACACATATGGTAACATACATTTTACTCCACTGATACTGTAAAGTTGATGAAAGCATTGGTAAAATGAGTACACACACCTGCCCATGTTGGTCGATTCTTGGGGACTGAAAACGTAGTATCAGTGTATTCTCTATATACAGATTTAATGTATTTCTGAGGTGGATCCTTGGACCTCCTAAAAAAGTGTTAGTTTTAATAGTTAATAGAAAATTAAAGATTAGTGTAATATATCAATAATAGGACTACAGGAAAATAGCAAACATGTTCATATAAATATATTATACACTATCAGCTGAATGTGTAAACATACTAAAATAGAAATGACCAAATCCTTTAGGATTTTATGTAATTATTTAGAAAAATCCTATGGTATTCTTTTTGTGTCCTATGAAAATCCTGAAACTTGGAAAGTTTTGTGGAAATATTATTTTAATGGTTCCTACAAAAATCATATATAAGATACCCCCAGAAATCAAACTGGATTAGTTCGTAAAAAATGATAAGACGAAATCCAATATGAATACTACAATAACATTAATATAGGATTGATGCTGATTATTTTTGACTTGGTATTTAGCGCAAATTTGTACGGAACAAGTCTGTTGAAAATATTACCTTTGTTCGAACGTGAGGTCATCACTACCACCGTAGAGATAGTCCCAACCGATCTCAACTGCGGCGATGAAGAACTCTCTCGTGGAAGGTAGGCCTACAGCAGGTAAAGCAACTGTAATGTCCACACCGCCGACAACAAATAGGATCGATAGCAACAGCGCTTTCATCTCACCGAGGGCGCACCTGTCAGACAACACGTAAATACACTGGTGGCCTAGAAGTCAAATAGCTGTATTCGGCATCCAGCCTACTGTTGGTATTTTTCATTAGTGAGGATATTTATAGGGAACTTTCCAAACTACACTGACAAGGGGTATGTTTGTTTGTGTGTGTGTGTGTGCGCGCGCGCGCGCGCGCGCGCGTGTGTGTGTGTGTGTGTGTGTGTGTGTGTGTGTGTGTGTGTGTGTGTGTGTGTGTGAAACATCCGTGTGGGGCTTGCGGTGAATAGGGTCAATAGGAAATTGTGAAGTTTGTGGTTTCTGAGCTAGTCACTGTATAATATCAAGATGAACACTATGCCTCCCTGTGGACAACACTGTTTAATGCTGAATCGGATCGACGTAAATGACTCATTGCAGGGCAGACGGGGGCAATTGTATTTATTTTCCATTTTCTTTCATAACTTACAGACTACTTGAAATGCACTGGTCATCTTTTAATAGGACAAACATATAAATGTGCACTAATTAACAAGAAAACTTAAATATTTTCAGTAATAACGACATGACAGTAAAATTAATTGTAATGTAAGAAGTCAGAGTGTTACAATTGCCCGATTGTAAGTGTTTGTAGGTAATTGTAAAATAAATTTATAAAATAGTAATATTAACCAAATGCATCTCCCCAAAGTAATCACATTACCACTGTGGTACCTAATAATGTTGCTTAACATTAAATCTTTTATATGTGGTTGGATCTTTTATATATGTCCAAATTGGACTCAAAAGTGTCCATATTTTGTGTGGCCACCATTATTTTCCAGCACTGCCTTAACCCTCTTGTATGGAGGACCAAGTCTGCCAACATAAGAAATAAATAAATGCATCAATAAAAATATTTATACATAAAAATATAAAATTCTACATTTATTAATCAATATTTTTCCCCTATTTATTGATTATTATTTCCATGATTATTTCTGTACCCTATTTAGTTATTTTTATATTAATTTCAACATTCCTTTATTTCTGTATTTATTTCTGTCTATATTTATTTCTGTATTTCCACATTAGTAAGCTAATGAGGAGGCTGTCAATGAAAGTGTGTCATGGTGTCACGTTTTTCCCATTGGTTGATTGGTATCAGAGTGTGAAGATCGACTTTACATGCCTAGATTGTTATGACTGTGCATCACTTGTGTTGCTTGCCCTTGTGGGTCTCGGGACGGGTGTCTGTCAAAGCACTTTGTAAAAACTGCTGTTTTAAAAATGGCTTTATAAGTAAATTTGATTGATTGATTGATGACTACGTTAGTAGGCTTATTTCCATTCTCTCAGAACACTATTATGCTAGCAACACGAACGCGGATTTTCTTTATCAAAATAATAGTGCTCATTCCAATGCATTAAATAATCATTGTAAATTCATTTTAAAGCTAGTGAATTAAAAAAAAAAATTAAATCAAATTGTATTGTGTGTTTAATGAACTTTTAAAATAGTTTGATAGGAAAAAAAGTAATATGTATTTATTAACAATTGTAAAATATGTGCTGTACACAACATTTTATTAAATATATTGTGTCATAAAAACTAAACTATTGCTCCTGCCGAAACATGTGCTATAGATAAAGGGTGTGAGTGACAAACACTATCTCAAGTTAATTTTGAGCAACAGTTAATTAGTCATATAAAAAACACCTGGTTGCACTATGCAGGGCAACCAGAAGAGAGAGTTCAAAGAATACATTTCTCACACAAAACAATGGCCTACAGTGAGTTTAATGGGAGAGTGACGTGGGTCCCTGTTTTTGTGCTGCTTGCTATACAGCCTCAAGTGCCTGGGGATTTGAGACTATATTTGGATTAAATACATCCTAGTGAACATTTATCCATAGCACATGATTCAGCACGAGTGATAGTTTAGTTTTTATAGAGCAATCTGCATATGCAATTATGGCCTGCAGTGAGTTGAATGGGAAAGTGACGTGGTTCCGTTTTTGTGTTGCTGGCTATCAGAGTCGGCGCCAGAGCAGATCTACTGGAGGGGCATTGGGTCATCAGCGGGGGGGCACTGCCATTTCTGAAATATTTTAATGCAGTGGCGACATAGTCCAATACCAGAGTATGTGAGCCAAAATGAGCATTTGAAAATCCTCGCTCACTGAGCAATTGTTGCGCTCCGCTCCGCTCCACCACTCCACACCTTTTTCAACCGCTCCGCTTAAACCCGCACATCGCTGACATGAAAAATAACGACACTCCAAATTAACTCCAATAATTTCATAATGTCATATTACAATATTAACAAAGCCCATCCACTGTGTGACCATGTATGTCGATCACTGAAATATTGAAACTAAATCGAGTTGAATTGTTATA